>JARFJB010001374.1:0-77249 GCA_036346205.1 Vesta saturnalis
TTTTTTTTTTTTTACTGCCCACGTGTGGACCATTTTTCTACCCTATGGTTTCTTTTCGATGGTCTTTTCAACCTTTGATGGAATTTTCAACTCTAATTATTTTTGGTTGAATTAAATTTTGACACCACGCCTTTTTTGTTTGCTCACGGAATCCTTGGGATTGGTTTGGAGTTATTAGGATGTTGACTTCTTTTCGGAGGCCTTTTGCAACCCTTGGCCTTTAATTAAGATCCTTTGGTTGCATTAACCTTTTCGACAGTTCAGTCTGGAGGTTTTGTGCGTATTCCAATACCTATCTACAGTTTGTAATTACAAATTTTATTTATACATTATGTATTCTAATAAGGAGGCCTAATGCTACTTGTAAGACTTAGGGCTTCAACTTTTTTCGGCCTTCACCCCCCAGATGGTATGGGGATAACCTTATAAGACAAGTGCAGAAACTAGCTCTTGGGCCTTCGCTCTATCGTGCTCCCATTGGTGAATTGTATCATTGCGCCCTGGCCTTTAGTTAGATTGATTTTAGCGATCTGTGGTGCATAGACTAATGAACATTTTCTAAATGAAGTTGATCATGCACCTCTCTTTGCTTTATCTCGTTTCTCTCTCCGGTTCTTTCTCACACACAAACAAATTAATTAATTAATTAATCAATCTCAAACAAATCATGCTCGATCAAATCAATCAGATTAATCTCAATAAATCAATCGAAATCATGTCTTACAGTTTACGAAAACCAGATTACAGTTCAAAATTTAAAACATTAAAGTCCAAATTAAATGTGACGTGAAATAATAAATAATTTCTACACTAATGCAATGATGCTTTATACAGGGTGATTCGCGAGGAAGCGGCAATATTTTAAAAATATGTCGAGGAAGCCAAAATAAGTAAAATAAACTCTTATGTTCAAGTCCGATTTTCATTTGTTTCAGAGATATTTAAAAAGCCAAAAATTTATTACAAAATCAATTACAAAATAAACAAAATAGCATTAATTTACGAAAAATGTTCGAAGCATTAATTTACGAAAAATTTTCAAAACACCCCGCCCACTTGGATACACTTATTTGCGCGTTTATAAACTGCACTAGTAGCGAGTTTCAATGAACGATTGTTCGCTCTAATGATAGCTGCTGCATTAAGAATGCGATCTAGTAACGCTTCCCTCGTTTCCACTTTGGTAGCATAAACTAACGACTTCATCCATCCCCAAAGGCAAAAATCGAAGGGGTGAGATCCGGTGATCTCGGTGGCCAAAACGGACCGCCTCTGCCAATCCAAAGATCGCCGAAAGTGGTATTCAGAAAATTTCGTACATTATTTGAATAGTGAGGAGGCGCTCCATCATGTTGGAAGATAATTCGTTGTCGAATATTTAAAGGTGCTTCGTCCAATATTTCTTCTAAATGGTCTTCTAAAAACGTAAATATCCTTGTCCAGTAAGGCGCATCTAATACGAAAGGACCGATTAATTGATCATTTAGAATACCGCACCAAACGTTAATGCTAAATCGATGTTGGAAATTGTGTTCTATCGTAGCATGGGGATTTTCGTCCGACCATCGATGATTATTGTGGCAATTGTTAATTCCCTCGCGTAAATTGAGCTTCATCCGACCACAAAATGTCTTTACACAATCTTCTGTTTTCCCGAATCAATGACAAATTGTAGCCTTAAAGGATAATCGCCTTCGTGGAAATTTTGTACTTTTGCAAATGATAAGCGTTCAAACCTTGTTGCTTAAGTGTTTTCCAAGCCATTGTTTGTGGTATTTCAAATTGGATTGCGATGCCTTGTACTTATCTCTGGATTTTCGTCTACCACATCCAGAAACTTCTTCAAGTCCAACAGCGATTCCGTGTTCTCTTTCAGAAACAATACTTGCACTTGGAAATGTCCCAGTTTCGCCGGCATGTGTAAAAACAGTTTGAAATACTCGCTTGTTAGGAACTCTTCGATTCGGAAAACGACGTCGATACTCCTCCACTGCACGAACATTACTACCATTACAGAACCCATAAACAAATATCATATCGGCATATTCTTTATGACTAAATTTGGGGCATTTTTACAACTTCATAAAACTAATGTTGAACAACTGTCACTTTAACAACTAACTGTCAGTTTTCATTTCAGTTGCCTACTTTCACCTAATTACACATAAGTTCTGGTTGCGTAATCCAGAAAGTCAACTCTTAAAAATAAATACCCTGTTAGAATTTTGCAAATATTGGCGATAGTGAGAACGTTCTTGGTGAGAATTTATTAGCCGCCAAATTTAAAGTTACTAAAAGGGCAATAATTATTTTAAAGTTTCCTTTCTGGATTTCGCTCTCAGAATTACGTGCATAAGGTCAATACATCAACGTACTTCGTAATAGGCAAAAATTGATGAGATTTGACATTTTAAGAAAAGTCAATTATCCCTGAAACAAATGAAAATCGGACTTAAACATATGAGTTTATTTTACTTATTTTGGCTTCCTCGACATATCTTTAAAATATTGCCACTTCCTCGCGAATCACCCTGTATATATATATATATATATATATATATATATATATATATATATATATATATATATATATATATAAACATAAGTTAAATTAAGTTAACATGTTTTTACGAATATCAAATTGATACAATGGAAATAAAAGGCAAAAGGTTTTAATGGTTTTATTCTTACAAGCGAATTAACAATAACTACAAGTTTAAAATTCACGAATACGTACCAACTATTTGGACCTGATTTGATAGTACATTTAAAAAAATCTTTACCGACATTTTTGTTAGCAATATCAAGTAAAAAGTATATATATATTAAAAATAATACGTTTACCTTTAGAAGTGTTTTTTCTTTCAGTTGTTCTAATAATAACCATACGTTGAACTGAAATATTTTTTATACAAGGTATCCACATGTAGTCCCACTAAACACATTTTATGAATGGTTGGATATAAACCGGCTATTGCATTCCGATCATTAACTAATTTAGAAAGTAATACACAAAACCTGATTACTGCTACTGGTATTTAGCATTTACAAATATACATTCAAAATGCTTACAAATATTTTAAAAATTTTGCTACTGCAAAATTACTTTTAAATAATTTGAATCTTGAGATTACATAAACTATTGTTATGGAATGCATTACAAATATTTACAAAATATTTTTGCCACCGCAAATTACATTAAGGTCTAAAAATTATTAGTCGAAATAATAAAAATTTGTACCCGATGCTTTTTTTTATACGGATATATTCTCTCTTCTATGCAATCATGATTTATCTGTATACTCTGCGCACACACACACACACATACACACACACACACCAACGCACGCACGCACGCACACACACACACACACACCAACGCACGCAACGCACACCACGACACACACACACACACACATACACACACACACACGCACACGCACACACACACAAACAGACACACACAGACACACACAGACACACACAGACACACACACACACACACACACACACACAACACACACACACACACACACACACACACACACACACACACACACACACACACACACACACACACACACACACACACACACACACACACACACACAGACACACAGACACACACAGACACACACAACACACACACACACACACACACACACACACACACACACACACACACTCACACACACACAACACAACACACACAGACACACAGACACACACAGACACACAGACACACAGACACACAACACAACACACAGACACACAGACACACAGAAGACACACAGACACAGACACACAGACACACAGACACACAGACACACAGACACACAGACACACAGACACACAGACACACAGACACACAGACACACAGACACACAGACACACAGACACACAGACACACAGACATCTGAAATAAGAGTGACGTAATCTAATTTATGTGAAATTTCATAGAGAGCATCACCATCATCGAGATTTTGAGATACATTCATCTCATCGAAACCTGTTAATTTAGGGATAACCTCATGTCCGTGTAATAATAATAGTGTCTGATAAAAACTGTCAGGGGTTATTAGCTGCTTTATAGGTTGTTACAATATAATCGTTCAAGGCGAAGGCGATGAGATGAATGTAGGTATCTCAAAATCTCGATGATGGTGATGCTCTCAATGAAATTTCAAATAAATTAGATTACGTCACTCTTGTTTCAGATTGGAAATTTTAAAGCGTTTAGTTAACAGTGCTATTAATCTCAATTGATAAAAATCCATATAACGTGAAGTACATATGTGACCGCGCGCGCGCGCGGCGTGTGTGTGTGTGTGTGTGTGCGTGCGTGCGTGCGTGCGTGCGTGCGTGCGTACGTGCGTGCGTGCGTGCGTGCGTGTGTGTGTGTGTGCAGAGTATACAGATAAATCATGATTGCATAGAAGAGAGAATATATCCGTATAAAAAAAGCATCGGGTAGAAATTTGTATTACTTTGGCTAATAATTTTTAGACCGTAATGTAGTTTTCGGTGGCAAAAAACATTTTGTAAATATTCCATAACAATAGTTTATGTAATCTCAAGGTTCAAATTTTGCAGTAGCAAGGTTTTTAAAACATTTGTAAGCAATGTAAATTTATAAGTACAATATAAATGCTAAATACCAGTAGCAGTAATCAGGTTTTGTGTATTACTTTCTAAATTAGTTAATGATCGGAATGTAATAGCATAGAATACATGTGGATACGTTGTATAAAAAATATTTCAGTTCAACATATGGTTATTATTAGAACAACTGAAAGAAAAAACACTTCTAAGGCAAACGTATTTTTATTTATATATATATATATATATATATATATATATATATATATATATATATATATATATATATATATATATATATATATATATATTATGCTAACAAAATGGTCGATAAAGATTTTTTTAAATGTATCATTACTCTTATAGGATGACGTCATAAAATCAGGTCTACAAATAGTTGGTACGTGTTCGTGGATTTTAGACTTGTAGTTATTGTTAATTCGCTTGTAATAATAAAACCATTAAAACCATCATAAAGTTATATATACAGATGGGTCTTAGACTAAGGAGGGAGTTGGCAGCGCCATATTTGTTGACGGCGTATCTCACAGTAAAGGCATATAGCATTAAAGCCCTTAAAGAGGAAATACATACGTACTCCAGCAAGTACATTTGTATTTGGCGCAGAATAATAATACGTATCAGACATTGTTGAAGACATTCTAGGTACGTGAAAATTAATCACTTGTAAGAGATATGAACAGGCAATGTCACTTAAAAGTTTGTGCAAAAAGGTAATACCAAGCCTAGCTCTTCTTTCTTCTAAGCTCATCATATCAAATCTAATTAGTAATACATTTGGACAATAACCTTGTGCAGGATAAATACCGTCTTATAACTTATTTATAACACATACATTTTCAGTGTTAGATATTTGGTACTTATTAGCAGGGTGCCAGACTAGAGCGCAGTATTCTAACTTGGAGCGACCAAGTAAAAAGAACAAAACGTACACCTAAATTCTTTTCCGACGATACACGTAGTAATTGATAAAAGCCTATAAAGTAATAGTACATAACGGGATTTAGTTTACGAATAAAAGAAGCAACCTTACATTTGACGGTATTTACGTAAAGATTATTTCTATCCCATCATTTCATCAATAGTTTCAGTTGAAATTTTAATTTATAGTCATTATAATTTAAAATTGATGAGTATAGTCTAACATCATCTGCAAACATAAGGACATTTCAGGACAGTTCAGAAGGCAAGTCGTTAACGAATAACAAAAATAATACCTAGATTCGAACCCTGTGGTACATCTGATGGTGCAGCAAGGTTGATTGTGAACCTGGAACTGAACAGCAAATAATTGCTACTCTTCTCACTATCGACTTTAGTTGCCTAAATGAAAACTATTTGAATTTAGTAAGAGATTGTATATGCAATACAACTGATACATGTCTTCCAAACGTTATACTTGAATGTCTCAGACAATTCCCAATTTCAGTGGATCAGGGGTGTCGTGATGTTCCATGTACTGATACAGACTTACTAAATATTAGAAAAATATTTAATTCTTTAAATTTACTTTGCCTCAAAATCGGGCCATTTCTGAAACGTTTCGTAGCGTGTTTATGTAAAGGACCTTTTAATATTAAATGTCCTGGAAAAGATTTTATTCGCTGTCTCTTGATAGCTCTACTAGGACTAGGGTAAATAAACATTATACACCGTAATATATATATATATATATATATATATATATATATATATATATATATATATATATATATATATATATATATATATATACATATTTTTAAATATAGTTTAACAGGGATGCAGCCTAAATTAAATTGACAACTGTTTATAGATCAATTTGAAAGCTTTTGGAAATATTTATTCCTTATTCAGTCAAAACTAAAATGATAAATACAAAAATAAATATAACATTATTGCTTACTGTATGTTAAACTTATACAAACTTTTATTATATATATATATATATATATATATATATATATATATATATATATATATATATATATATATATATATATAAACTTACTATGTTGTTATTAAATATTGCTGTCAAATTATACACAATTGCAAACCTGTAATGTAAGGTTTTAAATAAAATAAAGATTTAATCTCATCTTTGTTCATAAAGTGATATTGCAAATGCTTAAGTTTAAGGGGCAAGTGCAACCCAAAATTTCAATAGTTCAAAGTTTTCGTGTTGTAATTTCATTTCCTAACCACCGAAATCATTGATAATTTAATGAGACACTATCATGCATATTTAGAAGCGGCACGTAACAAAATCAGAACAAAATGTGTTTCATTCTTCAAAAAAAAAATCTTCTTTGTCTTAATGGTTTTCACTTCCCCAACAACCTGGGGCAAGTGTAAATGTTGTGTTAAATTTACTGGAGAAGCACGGAAACTTACAAGCGGAAGTGTAAATAAAAGAGAAAAAGAAATTTTACAATTTTTTTCAGTCGTAAAATTTTTTTCAGTATCCATTTTTCTCAAATGTAATATTGAAACTGAAATGCCCCCTTTTATGAATGACTAGAGCAGGTAAATAAGTTTGAATTTGTTCTTCACTTATTGAAATATCTGCGATGTCTGGCCAATGAAATTGAATCTCGATCGTCTTCAAATTTCGCTTTCAAGCAGGGTTCAGTTGCCGTAATTTTTCCAACATAAATTTGAAACTTTCTTCATCACAAATTTGACAAGAACCAGTCTTCTATTACTAGTGAGTGAGGCCTTTATCCAGGACTTATAAATTTTGTTCTTCCTGGAAATTAGTCACTTCATCCTCTAAATCACTTTCTGAATTATTCAATTCCATATCTTTGGAACTATCATAGTGTGTTTCTTCTTCGTTTCTTTTCTCTATTCTTCTTGTTGACTCATGTTATTCTATTTAATATTTGATTGTTCTTTCAATCTACGGCTTGAAGATGTAATAACTTCGGCCCTGTCATATTCTCTTCCTTGTTTCGCTGTATTTGGCGTATGTTTCAACGCTTGCAGAAGAATGTTTTCAAAACTTCTGGCGTTGTCAATCGATAATTCGGTTGCATAATTGGTATAGTATTGGAATATTCAATGAATCGACGATGTCTGAAAATTACCTACCATTGCTCACGTTGCTGTTGAAGTGGATGGAATTCAACTCCTCTTAGAACTTTCCTTATGCTGTGCTAAATTTTCGTCCTGATTTTTCTGCAATTCAAATCGCAACCTACTATACTTCTGTATCAAACTTTTCAGAAATGGCTTCCTTATTAAATGTATTCCTCCTTTCTCAAATCCTTTGTTAAGTAAGTTGGACTCGTTTGAGACCAGACTTTAAAATGATAACAAACGCAGCTTTTGGTAATTTGTTGCCATAATTTTGTCTCTGCCATTTTATCAGTTCTCGATCCACGCCATTTTAATGACCTAAATACACATAAGTCCATAGGTTGTAACAAATGTCTGGGGAAGTTCACTAAGTAACATCGTTAGGTATTGCTTCTGCTATCAGAGGAACTCTAATATGAGACGTGTGCCCATCGTAAATCAATATGATAGGTCTTTCACTGCCAATATTCTTCAAAAAACTGTTAGTGGTTTCTGCTTCCATCCACCCATTTTTTGTCGCGGAATACGTCATTCCAGCATATTTTTCATTTGGAATCCAACTGTCCCATAGGTGTTTACCTTTGAATACAATGAGTGAAGGGAGTTTCACACCAGCAGCATTTCCTCTAAAGATAACTGTTGTATTCTCACGGCCAGGACCACTAGTTGTTCTATGAGCTGCTTTGCCCTTTTGTCAACAATTTTTATTCGGGATGGATCCAGGCAGAAACTGGTTTCATTATATATTTGAGATGCTGGAATGTTCTGAATATGCTCTTCGAGAATATTAAAGTAATTGTAGATAACAAAGTGGTTCATGGACCTTTTTCGAGCTACTTCCACAGACTGAGGTTTTTCTTACTCAAATTGAATTTCTTCTTAAACCTAATAAAATAGTCGTGACCGGAATTACCGTTCTTAAATGGTGTCAATATATTAGTTTCGATCACATAACGCCCAATTAATTGAAGAACTTCCTTCTTTGATAGACCCAGGCCCCATATTTTAAGGATTTTGATACAGTCGGCTATTATTCTTTCTACGTCAAAGGAAGGCGGATCTAGTATCACTTTCACTCCTTTTACTCTTTACATGGGTGAAAAGCGTAGCTTTAGGTATTTTGTAAACTGATGCAGCTCTATAATGTGTGAGCGTACCACTTTTACTACATTTTCTAGCTCTTCTTTGCTATAGGCTGGCGGAGCTTTCTTACGAATATAGTTGCGAACTATGTCCTGCAAACAACGGGAAAGTGTAAATGTATTGAATTTTCTGCTGGAGCAAGTGTAACTTAACAGGTTTTACACATGCCCCACTGACGATTTTTCCTGAGGCAAGTGTAAACCACAGCATTAAAATAAACATTTCTGAGGTTTTTGAAAAATAGTGAGAGATGTTACAGAATAATACCGTTAACAATGCACTCACCAAAAGAAATTAATGAAAACTCGTTAACTTTTCAATAAATCAAATGTTTATCAGATGCCCAATCAACTAATTAGGCACGTGTTAGTGCGCCGATAACATGGATAGAACTGTAATTCGCGCTCGGTTCGATGAATAGTGAATCAAATACACAAATTGGTACAGGTTACACTTACCCCGGTGTACCTTATTTGACACTTCGGAAAATGTCCCTCATGGTATGCCCAACCGTCGATCAAACTTATTTTTGCCAGTACTAACACTATTATTTGAATATATGAATTTGCGTTTTGATTTTAATTAAAAAAAAAACACTTATGGTTGTGTTCTATTATCACTTTAGTAAATTTCTGTGTTGGAGAAGATAAGTCTTAGATTTTCGAAAAACTGATATAACTATTTAATATTTTTAACCTATGACGAGCGTAACGTGGTTTACGTATTTTACTCCATGTTCACTATTTTACACGCTTTTATTTAATTCACACTGTTTGTATGTTGCAAGTGTCAAAATTTGAAATCGATTTCTCGGCCACTCCTACAAGTCCAATCGAATTGAAACTCTGCAAAATTATGTATTCCCGATGACAATTAAATCTTTTAGCGTTTACGGTTCAAAAAAATGCTAAATTATAATTAACCCATTAAAGCCCGTTGGCAACTTAAGTTGCCACCCCCCCCCCCCTTTTTCCTTCTCACATCTAAACCGATTGCGCGCAGTGGGTGAAATATTCGTTAAAAATTGGGGAAGCGTAGTCTTTAACAGGTACGTATACCAATTTCAGTATTTGTTTACCCAAGCTACAAATAGCAACTGTGTTGTCAGCTCGTAATTACGTTATTGAAAATCGTAATGGCGGTTGATGATTCATTGTAAGCATACTCATATAACGCTTTATATTTTTTCCTGATAATTAGTGAGGCCTTTATAGTAAACATGTATCTGCATTATTAGTAGGGAAACACTCACTGAACAAGTTTTATATAGTTTTAACATGATAAAAAACTATGCTAGCAACTTATGTTGCCAATGGGCATATATGGTATATCATATAGAATATGTATTTTTTGTATGTATCATAAGTGAAAGTTGGAAATGGGCTGCTTTTACATGTATTATTGCAAATGCTTGATGAAGATGAAGCTTTAAATACACAAAATATTGCTGTATACCCACCTGAAGAACAGCCGGATGCTCAAACCGATGAAGATTCCAATCTTTCTGATGAAGAAGTACTGGGTGACATCGATCAGCTTCCTTCCAGAATTCTTCGATCTAGAACTAACATCCGATATTCCTTTGAAAACGAGAGTGATGATGAAAATACTGTTCCATAAGAACTACCGTCAACAAGCTCCAAAGTATCCAAGAGAACAAAACGTAAGAAATCTACGCCAATAAATTGCAAAAATTATAGATCAATCACCAGAACTTGGTCCAACCGCAGAAGATTTATTGAAAAAAAAATCAAAAGTCTAATATTCGCTTTTTTTGATTTTTTCACTGACGATTTAGTGGAACGTATTGTAAGCGAAACGAACAAATATGCCGCTCAAAAACTTGCACATAATTTTAACGTTGCCAAAGATGAAATTTTAACCTTTATTGGCGTTATGTTGCTATCGGGCTATCACCCACTGCCGTATAGAAGATTATATTGGAAGCGTGATTCTGATGTACACGTCGCACTTGTAGCAAATTCTATTCCACGAAATCGTTTCGACGAAATTATGAGTTACTTGCATCTAGACAATCAAGAAATAATGGTGAAGATAGACTGTATACAATTGCGTTCATTATTTGACATTCAATTCATCATTCAAACAGATTTTCCCAGGAAAAACCGTTAGCATACACGAATGCATCATACCGTATTATGGATGGCATGGAATAAAACAATGTATTCGAGGAAAATCGATAAGGTTAGGTTACAAGCTATGGGGTGTTACAGACCATCATTGAAAAGGTCCTTCAAAGTACCGTCGTTGCAATATATATGGTTGCCGCACAACCTTTTGTGTAAGAATGTGACATTCCGTTGCATCAGATAATTGCTTAAAGTTTTCACAATAGCAAATAAAATTACATGTTTTCCCTAATAACGTAAATAAATGTTTTTTTTTGAATGACTTAATTCATTCATTAAGTGATTTAAATATTAAGCCAGTGGCAACTAAACTGCCAGTCAAAATGACGTATTTCTGTTTAAGTATCAACTTTTTAATGAGGTATGTTAATCCACGACGCTTTAATCACTGTAATTTAATTAATTTTATAAAACAAATAACTAAAAGGGTTCCAGATAAAATATAATAAACGAAATGCAAATACATATACGTACGACGGATGAGGTACAATTCCATACGTACACCCTGAAAAATGTGAAAACCCACGCTTTCGTCCTGCGAGTACTAGATAATGACAAGCGGACGAAGTTAAACCAATTACAGGAGTTACATGGAATAATGTATTTCAAAATGACACAAAAGACCAGTACCTAGTAATATAAACACAACCAAACTGCGGCCACTACAAAATCAAATTAAAATAGCCCATAACGTGAGAATCTCTTGAGAGGCACTACACCAACAACAGAATTACACAAATCCATAGGTCCCAAGCGTACGACTTCAAACTGCTTCGCAAAACCGGCGTACGTAAAGTGCGGTGACACATCGGTCATCTGTACAGGACAAAAATACAGCGTGGCGTGCGCCAACTGCAGGAAGTCATACCGCAAACAGCACGTCCTGTAAAACATATCAGAAGGCAGTGGAAGAAATAGAAGAGGACATGACGAATGGTACAAACCCACCATTACATCAGCTCCAAAGAAAATATCTGGGAAAAAAGCACAATTACGAAAAGAACAATAGTAGACAGCAACACCATCAGTAATGGAACCTACCAACCACCAACAACGAAGCCGAAGGTAGAAAGGGTAGCAGCAGCAACAACAACACCAGCCTGTCGGCCTTCCAGGAGTTAACCGCAGATATCAACACCCTAAAAAACCTGGTAGAGCTACGCAGTATGCTGGAGCAGGTCAGAAATCTTAACCAAACATTGGTAAGGTGCAAAACAAACCAGGAAAAAACTATAGCTTTTCTAGATTTTATAAATAACATTAATGGATGAAAAGCTAAAAATAATATATTAGAATGCGAACACAATAAAAAAAACATATCAGAACTAATTAACTACTTAAAACAAAACAACATAGACATTATGCTACTCGCAGACCTACCTAACAAACAACAAATTTAAAATTAAAGGCTACATCATAAGAAAAGACAGACACGGACATGGGTTCAGCCATAAAATAATATGTATATGTATGTATATATATATATATATATATATATATATATATATGACATATATATATCATACCAATCAATAACAAACCATAGAAAACATTAACATAAAACTACAAAACAACACTTACATAAGAGCGTGTACAACAGAACTAATAACCAATTCAATGCAAACTGTATTGACAACCTAACGAAAATCGGTAACAAAGTACTTGTAATAGAAACTTAAACTCTAACATATACAATATGGAACTGCTACAGGAACACTCTATACCAATATGTTTACAACAGAAACGACACGCATATCAATACCCAGACAATACAATAACACTCCAACAACTATTGATATAATCATTAATAAAACGTCATCGACAAACAAACCTAAAGTAAACTCAGACCACATATAGTGCTAAAACGTACATAACGAAACGTGTAAAACCATGTACAGTTACAAAATACGAACTGGAACATTCTCAGAGAGAGATAAATAAAAACATACTCATAAATAATAACATAAACACAGTAACCAAACTAGAAACGAAACTGACAAAATTCACAAGTACTAAGAAACAAAGAAATACACAAAAATAGTCATAGACAATATATGAGACAAACTCCACAACAGATATGTGATACAATTAAAGAAAGAAACAAACTGAAAAGGGACTTCAAAAAATGGTGATAGACAAAGCAAAGCAAAACTAACCCTAAACACCAAAATACGAAAACACATAAACTGGTACACAACAGACAATGGACCCAAAAACTACAAGCAATCCCAACTACAACAGCCTGTGGAAGGTAGCAAAAGCCATGAAAAGAATTCAGCCAACTTCACACTAACACAACAGAACAAGATTTACACCTCAGACTGTAAAAGCAGAAACTTTATCGAAACTTTGAAACAGCACACACAAACTATGAAAACACGAACGAACAACTAAATACCAGATATAGTACAAACATTCACAGATCAACACTATCACATGGCAACAAAGTACAGCAAAATAATTACCATACGCTAAACTGAAAAACACTACAAAAACTTCAAACAAATCCGGAATCGACGAAATAGACAAACTAATTAAAACCTACCGAGAAAAGCCTTTGCACAACTAACATACATATAATACCGACCAACAATTAGCCCATCTTACAACAGAGATAACATATAACTACAATAAAAGCAAAAACACGGTGGTGTTACTCCTAGACATAGAAAAATCGTTCGACAAAGTATGGCTAGAAGGACTAATTTACAAAATGATACAAAACAAATACCCACTATATCTAACTAAACTAACACATAGCTACCTCACGGGCAGGATATTCCATGTAAAAGATAGAAATAAACAATCTTGCCAAAAATACATTACGCCGAGTACCACAGGCTTCTGGACTTAAACTATTCACCACCTACAAAACAAAAATCAACAACGACGTATACGCCGACGACATAGCAATCTACGTCACGAACATGACATAAACAGCAAACATGCTGCTGAATGTATATATGCAACGACTAATTTCCGTATAGTTAATCTTGTACGATAAATATTCATTTTGAGACCTAATTTCTAGGATTGTGAAAGCAACCGTTGAAAAGCATTGGTTAAATGATCAAGTATGCAACAGTTTGAGTTCGTGAGTGAAGCTTATTTGATACTCATTTTATTTCTAAGAAGACAAGAAACGAAAATGACGTCATAATAAACAAATGTAGTAATTATTCATTTTAATTATATGAACAACCGTCAAAAATCTACAAAATACCTTTTAACTTGTCACATTCGTAAATCATACTTATAATATTAAAAATCTTATTAGTATAGTCAACAGCATCACGACAATACCTATAATTTATAAGGATAAATATTGCGTAAATAATGTAATAAAACCAATTAAACAAAAAATGATCAGCAGCGTCTAAGCATAACCGGAAAGGAAAATTAATATAAGTACTCACTTAAAAATGAAAATCACATTTTAAAGTAATTACCAAAAATTCAATTAATCAACGTTAAGAACGCATAAGTACGATGAAAATAAATGAGAATTAAATATATCAAAATTCTGTGTCAATTAGTGCTGCGAAGTGAAATGTTGCTTTACTAGTACAAATCTGCCACTGTCGAGGAGAGAGGGAAATATAAATTAGCTTTCTACGCCACTGATGGTTAAATTTGCACAATAATAAAAAACCAAAAATATTAGGTTCCAAGTAAACATGCGTAGAATAAAGCGATAATTAGTAAACAAAATACACATATAAATATGGGAGATTTTTTAGTGTGTTATCAAATGAAGATGTTGATTATTGCTATCATTTTTGCGTTTGCTACTTATGGAGCGTCTGGTAAGTAATCTTTTAAATTCTAGTTTATTCATTCACAAGATAAAAATCAATACTTTTTTGGATACATTTTGTTTTTTGTTTAAAACACTTGTTTTTTGTTTAGGACAAGAATGCGAGGTTGATTGTGAACCTGGAACTGAAGTGAAAATAATTGCTACTCTTCGCACTATCGACTTTAGTTGCCTAAATGAAAATTATTTGAATTTAGTAAGAGATTGTATATGCATACAGCTGATACATTCTTAAACGTTACAATTGACTGTTTCAATAAATCCAATTTCATTGATCAGGGTTCGTGATGTTCCATATGATACAGATTTACTAAACATTAAAAATATCTTTAATTCTTTAATATTGCTTTGCCGTAAAGTGGGGCCATTTCTGAAACGGTTCGTGGCGTGTTTATGTAAAGGACCTTTTAATATTAAATGTCCTGCAAAAGATTTTATTCGCTGTCTCTTGATAGCTCTACTAGGGTATCTAGTAAATAAACATTATACAGTAATATATATATATATATATATATATATATATATATATATATATATATATATATATATATATATATATATATATATATAACACTTTACTATGTTGTTATTAAATATTGCTGTCAAATTATACACAATTGCAAACATGTAATGTAAGATTTTAAATAAAATAAAGATTTAATCACATCTTTGTGATATTGCAAATGTTTAATTTATTTGACACTGAAAATGTCCTCATGGTATGACCTCGATCAAGCTGAACTTGAAGTTATTTTTACCAATACTAACACTATTATTTGAACATATGAATTTGCATTACGATTTTGATTTAAAAAAACTACTTATGGTAGTGTTCTATTATCACTTTAGTAAATGTCTGTGTTGGAAAACACAAGTCTTAGATTTTCGAAAAACTGATATAATTGTTTAATATTTTTAACCTATCACGAGCGTAACTTGATTTACGTATTTTACTCCATGTTCACTATTTTACACGCTTTTATTTAACTCACACTGTTTGTATGTTGCATGCGTCAAAACTTGAAAGCGATTTTTCGGCCACTTCTACAAGTCCAATCGACTTGAAACTCTCCAAAATTATGTATTCCCGATGACAATAAAATCTTTTAGCATTTACGGTTCATAAAAATGCTAAATTATAATTAACATTAATATTTTTCATACGAGAAAATAATATTTTACAAAGACAACGGGCATACCAAAGAATATTTATTCTATGGCCATACCACGTTGAAAGAACCGGTTGGCGCCCAGAGTTACCTGAGCTTCCGAAGTGTAAGAGTGTATAATAAAGATCAAAGTAGCCAAATAATGTGCCGCCGCTTCTAAGTGAACGCAAAGTAATAACACGTAAATATTGTACATAATAATAACTTAATGATTAGCATTTAAGTATGTAAATATAATAATAAGTGTAAATTCTGTAAACAATTAGTGATCTACTTTCAATAACCGTACAAACAATGTTTTTAGTAATACGTAGTGAGTAATCCAAAACAATTTAGACATAAAAGTGACAATATAACAAGCGTTCGGTTAAATCAAACTTCATAACTAAACCTAAAATAGAAATAATAAACAATACTATAGTACCCAAACATTTAATTAACGACGACAAACTCAATAGTGATGTGTTAAAATATGTGAAAGACAGTATAAATTGAAACACTGAAGAATACAATATATCAAACAGCAGCAGCAGCCCGACGGTCCGCAGATACAAAGGATCCTTCAAACACAGCAGTTAAGCCTAAACCACTCATTGAAACACCAACAATGAAAACATTGGAAGAAATAGAAATCACCGCAAGCATAAAAGATGCAGTTATTCCAAAGGTAAATACGGTAAATGAACCCGTTCTCATAACAAAACTAAAACTTCACAAATGAAACGCGCAACAAGTATTCAGCGCTGTCCGGTGAGGAAGGCGGGGACGATGATAGAATGGAATTCGAAAGCAGCACGGAAGATAAAGAAACAGAAGTTACATCACGGGAACCCGAAAATAGCGCGCACAAGATATTTACAGAAAATAAAAATACAAAGAAAAAAAATTAGTAGATATACTCATTCCTGTCCACTTTTGTCACTAGATTTGTCCAGATTTGTCACCAGAAAGTCACTAGATTTCTAGGTTGGTAACATTGCTGGGTGCTAAGTCAAGGCCACGTTGTTGGTAACGGTCCCTGCTAAGGCTACGTGTTAGGTTGTGAAAAGCTAAAATAGAAATTGCCAGGTAATCATAAATAATTTTCAAGGTCAAACTTTTAGCGGAAATATAAATTTTGGAGCTGATCATCATATTTATAGTCAAGGTCAACAGTAGGTATTTAACAAGTTTAAGCATGTTGTAATATGTAGGACGCATATTTCTTATTGACTTCTGATCCACTTTTGTCACTAGATTTGTCACCAGATCTAGAAAAGTCACCAGAAAAGTCACTAGATTTCTAGGTTGGTAACATTGCCTATTTGAAGTGCTAAGTGAAGGCCACGTTGTTGGTAACGGTCCTGCTAAGGCCACGTGTTAGGTTGGTAATGCTAAGTCAAGGTCAAAGGTAAAAGTTGCAAGGTAATCAAAAATAGTATTCAAGGTCGAAGACTTACGGTGGTGTCATATTTCTTATAGTATGCCGATCCTGGACCAGTTCAAGGTCACCCATGTAAATCTTATATTTATTAAGTCCAATCGAATTGAAACTCTGCAAAATTATGTCTCGATGAAATGAATAAATCTTTTAGCGTTTACGGTTCAAAAATGCTAAATTATAACCCATTAAAGCCCGTTGGCAACTTAAGTTGCCACCTTTTCCCTCTCACATCTAAACCGATTGCGCGCAAGTGGGTGAAATATTCGTTAAAGATTGGCGAAGCGTAGTATTTAACAGGTACGTATACCAATTTCAGTATTTGTTTACCCAAGCTACAAATAGCAACTGTGTTGTCCGCTCGTAATTACGTTATTGAAAATCGTAATGGCCGTTGATGATTCATTGTAAGCATACTCATATAACGTTTTATATTTTTTCCTGATAATTAGTGAGGCCTTTATAGTAAACATGTATCTGCCTTATTAGTAAGGAAACACTCACTGAACAAGTTTTATATAGTTTGGACATGATAAAAAACAAACTTATGTTGCCAATGGGCATATATGGTATATCTTATAGAATATGTATTATTTATAGGTATCATAGAGAGAAAGTTGGAAATTGACTACTTTTAAATGGATTATTGCAAATGCTTGATGAAGATGAAGCTTTAAATATGCAAAATATTGCTGTATGCCCACCTGAAGAACCGCCGGATGTTGAAACCGGTAAGATTACGATCTTTCTGATGTAGAAGTACTGGGTGACATCGATCATCTTCCTTCCAGAATTCTCCGATCTAGAACTAACATCCGATATTCCTATGAAAACGAGAGGATGATGAAGATACTTGTTCCTAAGAACTACCGTCAACAAGCCGCAAAGTATCTAAAGAGAACAAAACGTAAGAAATATACGCCAATAAATTGGAAAATTCCTGATCAATCACCAGAATTTGGTCCAACCGCAGAAGATTTATTGAAAGAAAAATTAATAGTCCAATAGATGCTTTTTTTTTTTTTCACTGACGATTTAGTGGAACGTATTGTAAGCGAATATCTCAAAAACTTGCACATAATTTTAACGTTATCAAAGATGAAATTTTAACCTTTATTGGCGTTATGTTGCTATCGGGCTATCACCCACTGCCGTATAGAAGATTATATTGGAAGCGTGATTCTGATGTACACGTCGCACTTGTAGCAAATTCTATTCCACGAAATCGTTTCGACGAAATTATGAGTTACTTGCATCTGGGAGACAATCAAGAAAATAATGGTGAAGATAGACTGTATACAGTGCGTTCATTATTTGACATGCTCAATTCATCATTCAAACAGATTTTCCCAGGAAAAACCGTTAGCATACACGAATGCATCATACCGTATTATGGAAGGCATGGAATAAAACAATGTATTCGAGGAAAATCGATAAGGTTAGGTTACAAGCTATGGGGTGTTACAGACCCACATCATTGAAAAGGGTCCTTCAAAGTACCGTCGTTGCAATATATATGGTTGCCGCACAACCTTTTTGTGTAAAGAATGTGACATTCCGTTGCATCCAGATAATTGCTTTAAAGTTTTTCACAATAGCAAATAAAATTACATGTTTTCCCTAATAACGTAAATAAATGTTTTTTTTTTGAATGACTTCCAATTCATTCATTAAGTGATTTAACCTTATATTAAGCCAGTGGCAACTAAAGCTGCCAGTCAAAATGACGTATTTCTGTTTAAGTATCAACTTTTTTTTAATGAGGTATGTTAATCCACGACGCTTTGCCCAATCACTGTAATTTAATTAATTTTATAAAACAAATAACTAAAAAAGGGTTCCAGATAAAATATAATAAACGAAATGCAAATACATATACGTACGACGGATGAGGTACAATTCCATACGTACACCCTGAAAAATGAGAAAACCCACGCTTTCGTCCTGCGAGTACTAGATAATGACCCGCAAGCGGACGAAGTTAAACCGGAATTACAGGAGTTACATGGAATAAATGTATTTCAAAATGAGGGGCACAAAAACACCGGCGTACCTAGTAATAACTCCGAACACAAACAAACCGCGGCCACTACAAAACCAAATTAAAATAGTCCATAACGTGAGAATCTCTTGGCAGAGGCACTACACCAACAACAGAATTACACAAATCCATAGATACCAAGCGTGGGGGCACGCGACTTCAAACTGCTTCGCAAAACCGGCGTGCGTAAAGTGCGGTGACAGCCACCCCTCGGTCATCTGTACGAAGGACAAAAATACAGCCGTGGCGTGCGCCAACTGCAGGGGAAGCCATACCGCGAACAGCACGTCCTGTAAAATATATCAGAAGGCAGTGGAAGAAATGGAAGGGAGGACACGACGAATGGTACCAAAACTGACCCATTGCACTCGAGCTCCCGCCCCAAAAGAATATATCTGGGAAAAAAGAGCACAATTACAAAAAGAACAATAGTAGGAGCAGCAACACCATCAGTACTGGAACCTACCAACCACCAACAACGAAGCCGAAGGTAGAAAGGGTAGCAGCAGCAACAACAACACCAGCCTGTCGGCCTTCCAGGAGTTAACCGCAGATATCAACACCCTAAAAAACCTGGTAGAGCTACGCAGTATGCTGGAGCAGGTCAGAAATCTTAACCAAACATTGGTAAGGTGCAAAACAAACCAGGAAAAAACTATAGCTTTTCTAGATTTTATAAATAACATTAATGGATGAAAAGCTAAAAATAATATATTAGAATGCGAACACAATAAAAAAAACATATCAGAACTAATTAACTACTTAAAACAAAACAACATAGACATTATGCTACTCGGCGAGACCTACCTAACCCAAACCGACAAATTTAAAATTAAAGGCTACATCATAAGAAAAGACAGACACGGACATGGAGGTGGCTTGGCCATGGCCATACAAAATAATATGTATATATATATATATATATATATATATATATATATATATATATATATATATATATATCATACCAATCAATAACACAACCATAGAAAACATTAACATAAAACTACAAAACAACACTTACATAAGAGCCGTGTACAACAGAACTAATAACCAATTCAATGCAAACTGTATTGACAACCTAACGAAAATCGGTAACAAAGTACTTGTAATAGAAAACTTAAACTCTAGACATATACAATATGGAACTGCTACAGGAACAGCAACACTCTATACCAATATGTTTACAACAGAAACGACACGCATATCCAATACCCAGACACCCACTACCCATACAATAACACTCCAACAACTATTGATATAATCATTAATAAAAACGTCATCGACAACACAAACCTAACCCGAAGTAAACTCAGACCACACATATAGTGCTGCAAAACGTACATAACGAAAACGGTGTAAAAACCATGTACAGTTACAAAAATACGAACTGGAACATTCTCAGAGAAGAGATAAATAAAAACATACTCATAAATAATAACATAAACACAGTAACCAAACTAGAAACGAAACTGACAAAATTCACCCAAGTACTAAGAAACGCCAAAAAAGAAACATACACAAAAAATAGTCATAGACAATATATGAGACAAACTCCCACAACAGATATGTGATACAATTAAAGAAAGAAACAAACTGAAAAGGGACTTCCAAAAAAATGGTGATAGACAAAGCAAAGCAAAAACGCTAACCCTAAACACCAAAATACGAAAACACATAAACTGGTACACAAACAGACAATGGACCCAAAAACTACAAGCGCTTAATCCCAACTACAACAGCCTGTGGAAGGTAGCAAAAGCCATGAGAAAAGAATTCAGCCAACTTCCCACACTAACACAACAGAACAAGATTTACACCTCAGACGCTGTAAAAGCAGAAACTTTATCCGAAACCTTTGAAACAGCACACACAAACTATGACCCAAACACGAACGAACAACTACAAATACCAGATATAGTACAAACATTCACAGATCAACACTATCACATAGGCAACAAAGAGTACAGCAAAATAATTACCATACCCGCTAAACTGAAAAAAACACATACAAAAACTTCCAAACAACAAATCCCCCGGAATCGACGAAATAGACAAACTAATTAAAAACCTACCGAGAAAAGCCTTTGCACAACTAACATACATATAATACCGACCAACAATTAGCCCATCTTACAACAGAGATAACATATAACTACAATAAAAGCAAAAACACGGTGGTGTTACTCCTAGACATAGAAAAATCGTTCGACAAAGTATGGCTAGAAGGACTAATTTACAAAATGATACAAAACAAATACCCACTATATCTAACTAAACTAACACATAGCTACCTCACGGGCAGGATATTCCATGTAAAAGATAGAAATAAACAATCTTGCCAAAAATACATTACGGCCGGAGTACCACAGGGCTTCGTGCTCGGACTTAAACTATTCACCACCTACCAAAAACAAAAAACTGCAACAACGACGTATACGCCGACGACATAGCAATCTACGTACACGAACATGACGCACAAACAGCAAACATGCTGCTGAATGTATATATGCAACGACTAATTTCCGTATAGTTAATCTTGTACGATAAATATTCATTTTGAGACCTAATTTCTAGGATTGTGAAAGCAACCGTTGAAAAGCATTGGTTAAATGATCAAGTATGCAACAGTTTGGAGTTCGTGAGTGAAGCTTATTTGATACTCGGATTTTATTTCTAAGAAGACAAGAAACGAAAATGACGTGTGCATAATAAACAAATGGTAGTAATTATTCATTTTTAATTATATAGAACAACCGTCAAGAAATCTACAAAAATACCTTTTTAACTTGTCACATTCGTAAATCATACTTATAATATTAAAAATCTTATTAGTATAGTCAACAGCATCACAGACAATACCGTATAATTTATAAGGATAAATATTGCGTAAATAATGTAATAAAACCAATTAAACAAAAAAATGATACAGCAGCGTCCTAAGCATAACCGGAAAGGAGAAAAATTAATATAAGTACTCACTTAAAAAATGAAAATCACATTTTAAAGTAATTACCAAAAATTCAATTAATCAACGTTAAGAACGCATAAGTACGATGAAAATAAATGAGAATTAAATATATCAAAATTCTGTGTCAATTAGTGCTGCGAAGTGAAATGTTGCTTTACTAGTACAAATCTGCCACTGTCGAGGAGAGAGGGAAATATAAATTAGCTTTCTACGCCACTGATGGTTAAATTTGCACAATAAAAAACCAAAAATATTAGGTTCCAAGTAAACATGCGTAGAATAGCGATAATTAGTAAACAAAAAATACACATATAAATATGGGAGATTTTTAGTGTGTTATCAAATGAAGATGATTATTGCTATCATTTTTGCGTTTGCTACTTATGGAGCGTCTGGTAGTAATCTTTAAATTCTAGTTTATTCATTCACAAGATAAAAATCAATACTTTTTTGGATACATTTGTTTTGTTTAAACACTTGTTTGTTTAGGACAAGAATGCGAGGTTGATTGTGAACCTGGAACTGAAGTGAAAAATAATTGCTACTCTTCGCACTATCGACTTTAGTTGCCTAAATGAAAATTATTTGAATTTAGTAAGAGATTGTATATGCAATACAGCTGATACATGTCTTCCAAACGTTACAATTGACTGTTTCAATAAATACCCAATTTCATTGGATCAGGGGTGTCGTGATGTTCCATACTGATACAGATTTACTAAACATTAAAAATATTTTAATTCTTTAATATTTTTTGCCGTAAAGTGGGGCCATTTCTGAAACGGTTCGTATGTGTTTATGTAAAGGACCTTTTAATATTAAATGTCCTGCAAAAGATTTTATTCGCTGTCTCTTGATAGCTCTACTAGGTATCTAGGTAAATAAACATTATACAGTAATATATATATATATATATATATATATATATATATATATATATATATATATATATATATATATATATATATATATATATATAACACTTACTATGTTGTTATTAAATATTGTCAAATTATACACAATTGCAAACATGTAATGTAAGATTTTAAATAAAATAAAGATTTAATCACATCTTTGTGATATTGCAAATGTTTAAGTTTATTTGACACTGAAAATGTCCCTCATGGTATGCCCAACCGTCGATCAAGAACTTGAAGTTATTTTTTACCAATACTAACACTATTATTTGAACATATGAATTTGCATTACGATTTTGATTTAAAAAAACTACATGGTAGTGTTCTATTATCACTTTAGTAAATGTCTGTGTTGGAGAACACAAGTCTTAGATTTTCGAAAAACTGATATAATTATTTAATATTTTAACCTATCACGAGCGTAACTTGATTTATGTATTTTACTCCATGTTCACTATTTTACGCTTTTATTTAACTCACTGTTTGTATGTTGCATGCGTCAAAACTAAAAGCGATTTTTATTACTTCTACAAGTCCAATCGACTTGAAACTTCCAAATTATGTATTCGATGACAATAAAATCTTTAGCATTTACGGTTCATAAAAATGCTAAATTATAATTAAACATTAATATTTTCATAATGAGAAAATAATATTTTAAAGACAACGGGCATACCAAAGAATATTTATTTCATGGCCATACCACGTTGAAAGAACCGGTTGGCGCCAGTTACCTGAGCTTCCGAAGGTAAGAGTGTATAATAAAGATCAAAGTAGCCAAATAATGTGCCGCTTCTAAGTGAAAAAGTAATAACACGTAAATATTGTACATAATAATAACTTAATGATTAGCATTTGGTATGTAAATATAATAATAAGTGTAAATTCTGTAAACAATTAGTGATCTACTTTCAATAACTGTACAAACAATGTTTTTAGTAATGTAGTGAGTAATCCAAAATATAAAGGACCCTAAAAGTGACAATATAACAAGCGTTCGGTTAAATCAAACTAGCTAAACCTAAAATAGAAATAATAAACAATACTATAGTACCCAAACATTTAATTAACGACGACAAACTAGTGATGTGTTAAAATATAAAGACAGTATAAATTGAAACCAAAGAATACAATATCAAATAGCAGCAGCAGCCGACGGTCCGCAGATACAAAGGATCCTTCAAACACAGTGCTAAACCACTCATTGAAACACCAACAATGAAAACATTGGAAGAAATAGAAATCACCGCAAGCATAAAAGATGCAGATTCAAGGTAAATAAATGAACCCGTTCTCATAACAAAACTAAAACTTTACAAATGAAACGCGCAACAAGTATTCAGCGCTGTCCGAGGAAGAGGGACGATGATAGAATGGAATTGAAAGCAGCACGGAAGATAAAGAAACAGTTACATAACCGAAAATAAGCACAAGATATTTACAGAAAATAAAAATACAAAGAAAAAAATCAGTAGATATAATTCCTGTCCCACTTTTGTCACTAGATTTGTCAAGATTTGTCACCAGAAAGTCACTAGATTTGGTTGGTAACATTGTTATGCTAAGTCAAGGCCACGTTGTTGGTAACGGTAAGGCTACGTGTTAGGTTGTGTGCTAAAATAGAAATTGCCAGGTAATCATAAATAATTTTCAAGGTCAAACTTTTAGCAAATATAAATTTTTGGAGCTGATCATCATTTATAGTCAAGGTCAACAGTAGGTATTTAACAAGTTTAAGCATGTTGTTATGTAGGGACACATATTTCTTATTGATTTCTGATCCACTTTTGTCACTAGATTTGTCACCAGATCTAGAAAAGTCACCAGAAAGTCACTAGATTTCTAGGTTGGTAACATTGCCTATTTGAAGTGCTAAGTGAAGGCCACGTTGATCCTGCAAGGCCACGTGTTAGGTTGGTAATTAAGTCAAGGTCAAAGGCGTTGAAGGTAATCAAAAATAGTATTCAAGGTCAAGACTTACGGTGGTCAATTTCTTATAGTATGCCGATCCTGGACCAGTTCAAGGTCACCATGTAAATCTTATGGGATTTATTTCAGGTCAGAGTGAGTTTTCTCGTTATGCCAGAACACGCATGTTTTGGCATTTAAATTTCACTCGCCCTCTGGTGGTGAAATCAAGCTTGAGCTCAAGGTCGAACTTATGTTTTTAAAATGTAGTTGGTCAAGGTCAAAGCTAAAATCAAGGTAATCATAAATCAAAATAGTTTTGAAGGTCAAAGGTTATTGACTTGCGGTGGTGTCATATAACATTTCTTAGAAATATAAAAGGCTAAAATAGAAGTTGCAAGGTAATCATAAATCTAAAATAGTTTAAAGGTCAAAGGTTATTGACCTATGGTGGTGTCATATTACATTTCTTAGAAATATAAAAGGTCAAGGTGAAAAGCTAAAATAGAAGTTGCAAGGTAATCATAAATCTAAAAATAGTTTTGAAGGTCAAAGGTTATTGACTTGCGGTGGTGTCATATAACATTTCTTAGAAATATAAAAAGGTCAAGGTGTAAAGCTAAAAATAGAAGTTGCAGTAATCATAAATCTAAAACTAGTTTTCAAGGTCAAGGGTTATTGACCTACGGTGGTGTCATTTCTTAGAAATATAAAAGGTCAAGGTGAAAAGCTAAAATAGAAATTGCAAGGTAATCATAAATCTAAGAATAGAATTTTCAGGTCGACGACGACGATCTCATAAGCTATGCATAAAAAGTAGGTCATGAGTTCATTGAAGGTGAATACTCCACTTCAAGCTAAAATAGAAATTGCAATGTCACCATCCTCATCATATTACAAGGTCATCGAAGCTAAAAATAGAAACTGTAATGTCATCATCATCATCATCATCATCATCATATTACAATTCTTAGAAGTCTAAAAATAGTGTGTTCAAAGGTTATTGATCTGTATATCATAGCTAAAATGGCCGGTTCAAGTCCTCACTAAAGTTGATCGCGTTACAGCAAAAAGTATAGTGACAGCATGATCGTTGAAAGTAGCTTATGCGCGTAACCAGATATGTATGGTAATCAAAGAGATGGTTCATATCTGCACTAATGTAACATAGTGGGGTCGTTTAGAGTAACAATATAAGGAAATAGTGTAATGGATAGTGAGTGTTGTGTCAAACATGTGGATGGCATACGCTCAAGAGCAATGGACCAAAGCAACTGACCTGAGAACAGCGGTGGAACGCTTGAAGCAAGAATTTTCAGCATTAGTATTCGATGCCGAACATGAGGCGGTTTACGGGCGAGGTGATTATAGTGAAGCGGAGTGTAACGTCCTAGTGAAAAGTATGAAAAGGAGTAAAGATATGTGAAAAGTTTTTAAATTTAAAGGAAATATGTAGAACATGTTTTGTAGAAGAACTGAAAGCGCAATTGCATCAGTTTTGCAATGAAAAATGGATGGCATCTCTTGATAGTAGTTCATCCTCATCAGATGGATAGATACAATTATCAAAGTCCTCTAACATCATGATGCAGTAATATATAGGACAGTTCCGGTGTCAACTATAATTCATCTCGAATCAATCTGCATTGAACAGTAGCACTTTCTGTAAATCCTTCACGAACGTAAAAGACGCAAAATATAAAGTGATTGATCAACACAAAGTATGGGAAACATATTATCATTGAAACCTAGAACTTTAAGTCATACTTATAATTCATAAGCGTTCTCGAATCAATAAAGATGGATCTATCTGCATTGAACAGTAACACTTTCTGTAAATCCTTCACGAATGTAAAGACGCAAAATATAAAGTGATTGATCAACACAAAGTATGGGAAACATATTATCATTGAAACTCAGAACTTTAAGTGCATACTTACCTTAGGATTTTATGAATAGTTCAAAAAGAAGATCGCATTGAAAAGTTTAAGCAATATCTGGTTGAGAATGACGCATTACCAGCACCGGAACTGTAGGAAAGATGACTAATTTAACATTTATAAAAAAAATAATAACATATATATCTATGTATAATTGTTTGGAAATAAATTATATTTTTTGTTGCAAAAAAAAAAAAGAAAGTCTTCTATTTTGAAGAGTATATCATAATGAAGCGTGTGTCTGCAGCTATATTGACTAAGCTCTTCAAGGTTAAGATTTATTGGTATCATATTACAATTCATACCAACCAATCTTCAAGGTTAAATTTTATTGACAAGGTATTGAGAAGGTATAATATTACAGTTCTTATGTTAGACTCTTAAAGCTTCTTAGGAATAGCAAAATAAAATATACATATTATGGTAACATTCTGTAATACCTTTACTGGAGCATATCTATTTATTATTTGTTTTTCGCATTCAATGTTCGTTTAATGTGGTCCACAAGATATCATCATCATCTTTCCTAATAGGTCATCGCTTCATTGTATACTAGCCATACATTCAGCTTACTTAGAGACGTTGTCCGTAACTTATTACAAACCTAAGCAAACCCCGAGGTGTTGTCTATGCTTTCAAGGTCATCAAGCCATGTCACATAGAGCCCTGAAGTGGTCTAAACAGGTAGCCGTTTCCTAAAACAGGTAGCTGTTTCCTAAAACAGGATGTTTCCTAAAACAGGTAGCCGTTTCCTAAAACAGGTAGCCGTTTCCCAAAACAGATAGCTGTTTGGTAACCGTTCCCTCGAAGGTTATACGAGAGATCCATTGTTCAGGTGGAAATAGATTTAACATCACAATTCTGAGAAATCAGGAACAAAGTGGGCCCATTGTTCTAGCCAACGGTTCAAAGTCTATAACAATTTTGTGATGAATGAACAAAGACGATCCATTGTTCAGTTATAATTTAAAAATAGATTGTTATCTAAATACATCTCAATTCTAGAAATCAAGAACTAAGACGATGTATTGTTCTAACCAACGCTTCAAAGTCTATGCTTATAATTTTCAAGGTTACACCTCTGATAACAAAGGTGATTCATTGTTTTACAAAAGCCCTCTGATGCAAACTATTCTCAGGTTATAACCCAGCCTATCCATCTAGGTCAACAAGTCAACTTTTAACATTCCTTGGAGGTAAAATTCTAGGAAATAGCAAATAAGAGTTCCTATTGAATTCTAGTAATATAATCAGTTCGTGGAAACAAGAGGGTTGTTGTCTATGAATATCAAGGTTCCTGTATTGGCTAAACGTTATGCTTACAGTATCAGGTGGTTGGAAATTCTCAAGGTCTCCAAGAAATTTTCAAGCCATATGTCCTAGACCGATCTTACCCGACATCATTCGATCGAAATGTAGCCGAAACCTGCAGGATCAATTCTAAACGAGTCATGGAAACAAGAATGATAGGCTAATATCATGGTTATTAACTAAATTGTAATAAAAAGCGTGGTTCATACAATAGTCATCCAGGATTTCCAAATAGATAACCGTTTCCCAAAACCGACGGTTGTTTCTCAACACAGGCTAAACTGAACTAGGTCAAACCTAAACATCTGGTCATGAGGGGTTAGAAATCCCAATTCGTGGGAAGGTTCAAGTACAATCTGAAAGTAGTTTTATATTATAGAAAAAGCTAATCACCTACTTTGGGGTAGTACTGATAGGTAGTAGTTTCTATAAATCCCTACTTTTGAGGTAAAGGGTAGCTTTTCCAATAGGCTTATCATCTAGGGGTGCATTTCTCCCCGAGAAAATAATAATTCTGGGATTTATTTCAAGGTCAAGTGAGTTTTCTCGTTATGCCAGAACGCGCTCCACGTCTCACTGACGTTGAAGCATGCTTGTGGTAGGGGATTTAAATTTTGAGTCACTCACTCTGGTGGTGAAATCAAGCTTTGGAGCTCTTTCAAGGTTAAACTGTAAGCGGGAGGTTTAAAATGTTGGAGTTGGTCAAGGTCAAAGCTAAAAAGTTGCAAGGTAATCATTCATATAAATCTAAAAGTTTTTTGAGTAAGTTAGCAGTTTTGAAAGGATGCATGTTTATAATAAAAAGGCTTCTCCGGGATTGCATTATTCAGTAAACTTTTTATTGCTAGAAATGGTGAAAGTAATAAGAATGATAAGAAGAGAAAAGAATTAAGTATTGACGAGAGGAAGAAAAGACTCGAGGTGTTAATCAAGGAAATAAAAAAATTGAGGGTAGATTTAGAGCTGTATGAGGTAAAAAGAAAATGATGCAACTTCGAGTGAATGTGCCATGAAAAAAGGTGCATTATAATTTGAATGAGAGATGTATTAGTAAATAAGTAATTACGGTAGTAATGATAGTTATATGTAAATATATATGGTTTTAATCGCTTAATAAATCACAACTCGATAATCCTTTACCCAAAAATTCTGAATTTTCGTATATACCCAATAAGTAGAGCGCCAATGATAGTAGTTTCAAATTTGTAAAAACAAAAATGTGATAAAAAAAAATGTGTTTTATGATATATAATGGTTTTAATCGCTTAATAAATCACAACTCGATAATTTTAAAAAGAATTTTATATATAGGTCCAATAAAGAGAGCCAATGATAGCAGTGTCTAAAAATTTGTTAAAACAATAAATGTCATAAAATTTTGTTTAACTAATAAAATTGATATGTAAGTGAACGTCGTTAAGGCTTAATAAATCGCAACTAATGTCTACCCGAAAATTCTGAATTTTCATATATATATATATATATATATATATATATATATATATATATAAATAAGTAAGAGCGCAAAGATAGTAGTTTCAAAATAAAACAAAAATGTGATAAAAAAATTTGTTTTATCAATACGTAACGTTGTTAATTTTGCAATTCACCTTAATTAATTTTCTTCTCATGCCTACACACACTTTATTTTTAATTAAAATGAACACTGAGTTTCTTATCATGATTTATTAAATTATTCAAATTATGTAGGAAGAAATGACCCATAAAACTTATATTACAAAGAAAGAAAGAAAAGGTCAATAACATTATCCTGTTATATGAAATGTATGTCAGCATTTCTGCATGTGTCTATTTTAAAATAAATAAATACACTCTTTTAATAATATCAGATGAATTTTAACTCAAAAATTTTGAATTTTGTATATGCTGAATAAATAACAGTAAAAGGTTAGCATTAAAATAAATTCAGAATATAAAAATTTCAAAACAGTCTTGTGAAAATAGTACATAGGTTGAAACTCGCGTACATTTGGTCAATAACATTATCCTGTTATATGAAATGTATGTCAGCATTTCTGCATGTGTCTATTTTAAAATAAATAAATACACTTTTTATAATATCAGATTAATTTTAACTCAAAAATTTTGAATTTTGTATATATGAATAAATAATGACGCAAAGGTTAGCATTAAAATAAATTCAGAATATAAAAAATTTCAAAACAGTCTTGTGAAAATAGTACATAAAGGTTGAAACTTGCGTACATTTATATTTATATTTATTTATAAATCAGTAGTCCTTTACCCAAAAATTCCAATTTTCGGCATGTAGACTAAACACGTAAGAGCGCAAAAGATAGCACTCCAAAAATTCTCAAAACTAAAAGAATGTGAAAAAAATTTTCAATTATTAATGATAAAGTTTTAGTTTTGATATGTAAATATATGGTTTTAATCTTAATAAATCAAACTCCAATGTCCTTTACCCAAAAATTCTGAAATTTCGTATACAGGTTCAATAAATTAGAGCGCCAATGATAGTTCAAAATTTAAAATGTGAAAAAAGATGAATTTTATCAATGTAAATTTATATGTAAGTTAAAGTTGTTAACTTAATAAATCACAACTCCAATGTCCTTTACCCAAAAATTCTGAAATTTCGTATACAGGTTCAATAAATTAGAGCGCCAATGGTAGTTCCAAAATTTACCAAAACAAAAAAAATGTGATAAAAAAAGATGAATTTTACCAATGTAAATTTATATGTAAGTTAAAGTTGTTAACTGCTTAATAAATCACAACTCAATGTCCTTTACCCAAAAATTCTGAAATTTCGTATACAGATCCAATAACATCCTGACTGAACATTTATTGTTGATGACAGAGAGTGACATGTTTTTGTAGAAGGTGATCGGAAGAAAAGTGATTCAAGCATTGATAATAAATAAACATCTTGTGCCCCTACTGATTTAAGCATAGCATCGAATGCTAAACTGGGGCTGTACAATAGTGCAGAGGATCAAATTTGTAAGTACTTAAACAAGTTTACCGAAAATTTTCGAAAATATCAGCTAAAAGTAGAACGTTCGTTTTAAATACAAATCTGAGTACTCCTAACGATCTAATATGAAATTTGTTCCAAACATTAACCGCATGTGCAAAACTAACATCATTGATTCAGTCATTATTAAGATGACTAAAAAACGCTTCCCCCAATTCCCCCAATTCAAGGTTAAATATCACAAACTTGTTATAACTTGTATTTGACCTTATGCAGCATACAAAACTCGACTTATATGAAAATGAAATTTGATACTTTCACACTCTTTAGTTCATTGCCTTTAGATTGCGTATTCCCAAGAGCTTCAGTTCAGAAAGATGCAGATATTGCACTTTTAGCATTATCTTTAGTGGACGTTTACTGGTAATATCTAATAACCTAACATTGCTGACATGGCATGAAATACCTTTTCATGTCTAGATTATGATGCATTCATCACCTTTGCTTGCACAGCTCAATAGTAACCACTTCCACTTTTTGTACACGTTAACAAATTTACATGTATATAATCATAAATTTTATTTCAATATTCAGTAGTTACATACATACATACTATACAGATAAAATGGCATCAAACAGCAAACGCTCAAAACTGTCACTAAAAGAAGAAGAAAGCCAACATACTGCAAGATGTATTAGTCAAAACAAGTTGTTGAGACACTTGTAAGTGAAAATGAGATACCAATCATCTCTATACGCGACAGTGATGTAGAGGACGACGACTTTGCAAGGTTTTTGAAAAGTAAGTATTCCTTGCTTAATGTATTGTTTTTGTGTGGTGATTTCTAATAAATATATTATTAACCAAACCAATTATTTTCTAGCATCACGCCCGCAACCACAGTTGTAGCTTCACCACCACTGCAGCCACCTACACTCCTCCAATATGGAGGAATTGAAGCTTCACTACCACCACCACCACCACAGCCAACTACACTCCAATACGGAGGAAAAATTTAGAATTAATACGACCAGTGTGTTCACCACCACCATCACAAGCAATATCAGGATCCTAAACTTGCAGCAATTTAAAATAAAAAGTGTTAGGTGGTTGCAGAACATTTTATCAACATACATTAATTCTGAAAATCGGAAGTGTCAAAAGTGGAGCGATTAAATAATGAGTTGGCTGCAGCGAACAACAACTTACAAGTTGCACGACAGAACATTAAAATACACAAATGCGTTAAGAATATTGGATAGTTTAGACATTTAAGTTAGTTTATAATTAGGTACTAAGTAGTGTGATTTTTTTTTTCAATAAAAATTTTTTATACTTTATTATTTTTCATTAACTCATATATATATATATATATATATATATATATATAAGAGTTAAGCCGATGTTATAAGTGAACAGAAGATGAAGTGTTAAAATTTTCATTTGAAACATAACCTCTAAAAATATGAATTTAATGCATAAAAATAAGATATTCAATTGCAGTATATCATTGGAAATATACATATGATTTTATATATCAATTTTTTGTGTATATAAAAGACATTCAAATTTTTTTAATAAAGATGCACGTTAATTACTTATAACAATTGCACTTTTGCATATCATTCTACATTTCTTTTATTACAAAAATTAGAATAGGTATAGCAAAACAGAAAACGTGCTGCGTACGTTAGAGGACTTAGATGTAAATATTTAAAGTAGTGTCTATAAAGTTTAGTCAATTTGTTTTAGATGTAGTAGATAGATAGTTTTGCACATGCGGTTAATGTGGAACAAGATCGTTAGGGGAGTACTCAGATTTGTATTTAAAACGAACGTTCTACTTTTAGCTGATATTTTCGAAAATTAAACTTGTTTAAGTACTACAAATTTGATCCTCTGCACTATTGTACAGCCCCAGTTTAGCATTCGATGCTATGCTTAAATCAGTAGGGGCACAAGATGTTTATTTGTTATCAATGCTTGAATCACTTTTCTTCCGATCACCTTCTACAAAACATGTCACTCTGTCATCAACTTAATAAATGTTCAGTCAGGATGTTATTGGATCTGTATACGAAATTTCAGAATTTTGGGTAAAGGACATTGAGTTGTGATTTATTAAGCAGTTAACAACTTTAACTTATAAATTTACATTGGTAAAATTCATCTTTTTTATCACATTTTTTGTTTTAAATTTTGGAACTGCTACCATTGGCGCTCTAATTTATTGAACCTGTATACGAAATTTCAGAATTTTGGGTAAAGGACATTGAGTTGTGATTTATTAAGCAGTTAACAACTTTAACTTACATATAAATTTACATTGATAAAATTCATCTTTTTTTATCACATTTTGGTAAATTTTGGAACTGACTATCATTGGCGCTCTAATTTATTGAACCTGTATACGAAATTTCAGAATTTTTGGGTAAAGGACATTGAGTTTGATTTATTAAGCGATTAAAACCATATATTTACATATCAAACTAAAACTTTATCATTAATAATTGAAAATTTTTTTCACATTCTTTTAGTTTTGAGAATTTTGAGTGCTGTCTTGCGCTCTTACTTTTAGTCTATAAGTCCAATCGAATTGAAACTCTGCAAAATTATGTCTCGATGAAATGAATAAATCTTTTAGCGTTTACGGTTCAAAAATGCTAAATTATAACCCATTAAAGCTCGTTGGCAATTTAAGTTGCCACCCGCCGTTTTCCCTTCCCACATCTAAACCGATTACGCGCAGTGGGTGAAATATTCGTTAAAGATTGGGGAAGCGTAGTGTTTTAACAGGTACGTATACTAATTTCAGTATTTGTTACCCAAGCTACAAATAGCAACTGTGTTGTCCGCTCGTAATTACGTTATTGAAAATCGTAATGGCCGTTGATGATTCATTGTAAGCATACTCATATAACGTTTTATATTTTTTCCTGATAATTAGTGAGGCCTTTATAGTAAACATGTATCTGCCTTATTAGTAAGGAAACACTCACTGAACAAGTTTTGTATAGTTTTGACATGATAAAAAACAATGCTGGCAATTTATGTAGCCAATGGGTATATATGGTATATCTTATAGAATATGTATTTTGTATAGGTATCATAGAGAGAAAGTTGAAAATGGGCTGCTTTTACATGAATTATTGCAAATGCTTGATGAAGATGAAGCTTTAAATATACAAAACGTTGCTGTATGCCCACCTGAAGAACCGCTGGATGTTGAAACCGGTAAAGATTACGATCTTTCTGATGTAGAAGTACTGGGTGACATCGATCATCTTCCTTCCAGAATTCTCCGATCTAGAACTAACATCCGATATTCCTATGAAAACGAGAGGATGATGAAGATACTTGTTCCTAAGAACTACCGTCAACAAGCCGCAAAGTATCTAAAGAGAACAAAACGTAAGAAATATACGCCAATAAATTGGAAAATTCCTGATCAATCACCAGAATTTGGTCCAACCGCAGAAGATTTATTGAAAGAAAAATTAATAGTCCAATAGATGCTTTTTTTTTTTTTCACTGACGATTTAGTGGAACGTATTGTAAGCGAATATCTCAAAAACTTGCACATAATTTTAACGTTACCAAAGATGAAATTTTAACCTTTATTGACGTTATGTTGCTATCGGGCTATCACCCACTGCCGCGTATAGAAGATTATATTGGAAGCGTGATTCTGATGTACACGTCGCACTTGTAGCAAATTCTATTCCACGAAATCGTTTCGACGAAATTATGAGTTACTTGCATCTGGGAGACAATCAAGAAAATAATGGTGAAGATAGACTGTATACAGTGCGTTCATTATTTGACATGCTCAATTCATCATTCAAACAGATTTTCCCAGGAAAAACCGTTAGCATACACGAATGCATCATACCGTATTATGGAAGGCATGGAATAAAACAATGTATTCGAGGAAAATCGATAAGGTTAGGTTACAAGCTATGGGGTGTTACAGACCCACATCATTGAAAAGGGTCCTTCAAAGTACCGTCGTTGCAATATATATGGTTGCCGCACAACCTTTTTGTGTAAAGAATGTGACATTCCGTTGCATCCAGATAATTGCTTTAAAGTTTTTCACAATAGCAAATAAAATTACATGTTTTCCCTAATAACGTAAATAAATGTTTTTTTTTTGAATGACTTCCAATTCATTCATTAAGTGATTTAACCTTATATTAAGCCAGTGGCAACTAAAGCTGCCAGTCAAAATGACGTATTTCTGTTTAAGTATCAACTTTTTTTTAATGAGGTATGTTAATCCACGACGCTTTGCCCAATCACTGTAATTTAATTAATTTTATAAAACAAATAACTAAAAAAGGGTTCCAGATAAAATATAATAAACGAAATGCAAATACATATACGTACGAGGGATGAGGTACAATTCCATACGTACACCCTGAAAAATGAGAAAACCCACGCTTTCGTCCTGCGACGACTAGATGATGACCCGCAAGCGGACGAAGTTAAACCGGAATTACAGGAGTTACATGGAATAAATGTATTTCAAAATGAGGGGCACAAAAAGACCGGAGTACCTAGTAATAACTCCAAACACAACCAAACTGCGGCCACTACAAAATCAAATTAAAATAGCCCATAACGTGAGAATCTCTTGGGAGAGGCACTACACCAACAACAGAATTACACAAATCCATAGGTCCCAAGCGTGGGGGCACGCGACTTCAAACTGCTTCGCAAAACCGGCGTATACGTAAAGTGCGGTGACAGCCACCCCTCGGTCATCTGTACGAAGGACAAAAATACAGCCGTGGCGTGCGCCAACTGCAGGGAAAGTCATACCGCAAACAGCACGTCCTGTAAAACATATCAGAAGGCAGTGGAAGAAATAGAAGAGAGGACATGACGAATGGTACCAAAACCCACCCATTACATCCCAGCTCCCGCCCCCAAAGAAAATATCTGGGAAAAAAGGGCACAATTACGAAAAGAACAATAGTAGGAGCAGCAACACCATCAGTAATGGAACCTACCAACCACCAACAACGAAGCCGAAGGTAGAAAGGGTAGCAGCAGCAACAACAACACCAGCCTGTCGGCCTTCCAGGAGTTAACCGCAGATATCAACACCCTAAAAAACCTGGTAGAGCTACGCAGTATGCTGGAGCAGGTCAGAAATCTTAACCAAACATTGGTAAGGTGCAAAACAAACCAGGAAAAAACTATAGCTTTTCTAGATTTTATAAATAACATTAATGGATGAAAAGCTAAAAATAATATATTAGAATGCGAACACAATAAAAAAAACATATCAGAACTAATTAACTACTTAAAACAAAACAACATAGACATTATGCTACTCGGCGAGACCTACCTAACCCAAACCGACAAATTTAAAATTAAAGGCTACATCATAAGAAAAGACAGACACGGACATGGAGGTGGCTTGGCCATGGCCATACAAATAATATGTATATATATATATATATATATATATATATATATATATATATATATATATGACGTATATATATCATACCAATCAATAACACAACCATAGAAAACATTAACATAAAACTACAAAACAACACTTACATAAGAGCCGTGTACAACAGAACTAATAACCAATTCAATGCAAACTGTATTGACAACCTAACGAAAATCGGTAACAAAGTACTTGTAATAGAAAACTTAAACTCTAGACATATACAATATGGAACTGCTACAGGAACAGCAACACTCTATACCAATATGTTTACAACAGAAACGACACGCATATCCAATACCCAGACACCCACTACCCATACAATAACACTCCAACAACTATTGATATAATCATTAATAAAAACGTCATCGACAACACAAACCTAACCCGAAGTAAACTCAGACCACACATATAGTGCTGCAAAACGTACATAACGAAAACGGTGTAAAAACCATGTACAGTTACAAAAATACGAACTGGAACATTCTCAGAGAAGAGATAAATAAAAACATACTCATAAATAATAACATAAACACAGTAACCAAACTAGAAACGAAACTGACAAAATTCACCCAAGTACTAAGAAACGCCAAAAAAGAAACATACACAAAAAATAGTCATAGACAATATATGAGACAAACTCCCACAACAGATATGTGATACAATTAAAGAAAGAAACAAACTGAAAAGGGACTTCCAAAAAAATGGTGATAGACAAAGCAAAGCAAAAACGCTAACCCTAAACACCAAAATACGAAAACACATAAACTGGTACACAAACAGACAATGGACCCAAAAACTACAAGCGCTTAATCCCAACTACAACAGCCTGTGGAAGGTAGCAAAAGCCATGAGAAAAGAATTCAGCCAACTTCCCACACTAACACAACAGAACAAGATTTACACCTCAGACGCTGTAAAAGCAGAAACTTTATCCGAAACCTTTGAAACAGCACACACAAACTATGACCCAAACACGAACGAACAACTACAAATACCAGATATAGTACAAACATTCACAGATCAACACTATCACATAGGCAACAAAGAGTACAGCAAAATAATTACCATACCCGCTAAACTGAAAAAAACACATACAAAAACTTCCAAACAACAAATCCCCCGGAATCGACGAAATAGACAAACTAATTAAAAACCTACCGAGAAAAGCCTTTGCACAACTAACATACATATAATACCGACCAACAATTAGCCCATCTTACAACAGAGATAACATATAACTACAAATAAAAGCAAAAACACGGTGGTGTTACTCCTAGACATAGAAAAATCGTTCGACAAAGTATGGCTAGAAGGACTAATTTACAAAATGATACAAAACAAATACCCACTATATCTAACTAAACTAACACATAGCTACCTCACGGGCAGGATATTCCATGTAAAAGATAGAAATAAACAATCTTGCCAAAAATACATTACGGCCGGAGTACCACAGGGCTTCGTGCTCGGACTTAAACTATTCACCACCTACCAAAAACAAAAAACTGCAACAACGACGTATACGCCGACGACATAGCAATCTACGTACACGAACATGACGCACAAACAGCAAACATGCTGCTGAATGTATATATGCAACGACTAATTTCCGTATAGTTAATCTTGTACGATAAATATTCATTTTGAGACCTAATTTCTAGGATTGTGAAAGCAACCGTTGAAAAGCATTGGTTAAATGATCAAGTATGCAACAGTTTGGAGTTCGTGAGTGAAGCTTATTTGATACTCGGATTTTATTTCTAAGAAGACAAGAAACGAAAATGACGTGTGCATAATAAACAAATGGTAGTAATTATTCATTTTTAATTATATAGAACAACCGTCAAGAAATCTACAAAAATACCTTTTTAACTTGTCACATTCGTAAATCATACTTATAATATTAAAAATCTTATTAGTATAGTCAACAGCATCACAGACAATACCGTATAATTTATAAGGATAAATATTGCGTAAATAATGTAATAAAACCAATTAAACAAAAAAATGATACAGCAGCGTCCTAAGCATAACCGGAAAGGAGAAAAATTAATATAAGTACTCACTTAAAAAATGAAAATCACATTTTAAAGTAATTACCAAAAATTCAATTAATCAACGTTAAGAACGCATAAGTACGATGAAAATAAATGAGAATTAAATATATCAAAATTCTGTGTCAATTAGTGCTGCGAAGTGAAATGTTGCTTTACTAGTACAAATCTGCCACTGTCGAGGAGAGAGGGAAATATAAATTAGCTTTCTACGCCACTGATGGTTAAATTTGCACAATAATAAAAAACCAAAAATATTAGGTTCCAAGTAAACATGCGTAGAATAAAGCGATAATTAGTAAACAAAATACACATATAAATATGGGAGATTTTTAGTGTGTTATCAAATGAAGATGATTATTGCTATCATTTTTGCGTTTGCTACTTATGGAGCGTCTGGTAGTAATCTTTAAATTCTAGTTTATTCATTCACAAGATAAAAATCAATACTTTTTGGATACATTTGTTTTGTTTAAACACTTGTTTGTTTAGGACAAGAATGCGAGGTTGATTGTGAACCTGGAACTGAAGTGAAAATAATTGCTACTCTTCGCACTATCGACTTTAGTTGCCTAAATGAAAATTATTTGAATTTAGTAAGAGATTGTATATGCAATACAGCTGATACATGTCTTCCAAACGTTACAATTGACTGTTTCAATAAATACCCAATTTCATTGGATCAGGGGTGTCGTGATGTTCCATGTACTGATACAGATTTACTAAACATTAAAAATATTTTAATTCTTTAATATTTTTTGCCGTAAAGTGGGGCCATTTCTGAAACGGTTCGTATGTGTTTATGTAAAGGACCTTTTAATATTAAATGTCCTGCAAAAGATTTTATTCGCTGTCTCTTGATAGCTCTACTAGGTATCTAGGTAAATAAACATTATACAGTAATATATATATATATATATATATATATATATATATATATATATATATATATATATATATATATATATATATATATATATATAACACTTACTATGTTGTTATTAAATATTGTCAAATTATACACAATTGCAAACATGTAATGTAAGATTTTAAATAAAATAAAGATTTAATCACATCTTTGTGATATTGCAAATGTTTAAGTTTATTTGACACTGAAAATGTCCCTCATGGTATGCCCAACCGTCGATCAAGCTGAACTTGAAGTTATTTTTACCAATACTAACACTATTATTTGAACATATGAATTTGCATTACGATTTTGATTTAAAAAAACTACTTATGGTAGTGTTCTATTATCACTTTAGTAAATGTCTGTGTTGGAGAACACAAGTCTTAGATTTTCGAAAAACTGATATAATTATTTAATATTTTTAACCTATCACGAGCGTAACTTGATTTACGTATTTTACTCCATGTTCACTATTTTACGCTTTTATTTAACTCACTGTTTGTATGTTGCATGCGTCAAAACTAAAAGCGATTTTTATTACTTCTACAAGTCCAATCGACTTGAAACTTCCAAATTATGTATTCGATGACAATAAAATCTTTAGCATTTACGGTTCATAAAAATGCTAAATTATAATTAAACATTAATATTTTCATAATGAGAAAATAATATTTTAAAGACAACGGGCATACCAAAGAATATTTATTTCATGGCCATACCACGTTGAAAGAACCGGTTGGCGCCAGTTACCTGAGCTTCCGAAGTGTAAGAGTGTATAATAAAGATCAAAGTAGCCAAATAATGTGCCGCCGCTTCTAAGTGAAAAAGTAATAACACGTAAATATTGTACATAATAATAACTTAATGATTAGCATTTGGTATGTAAATATAATAATAAGTGTAAATTCTGTAAACAATTAGTGATCTACTTTCAATAACTGTACAAACAATGTTTTTAGTAATGTAGTGAGTAATCCAAAATATAAAGGACCCTAAAAGTGACAATATAACAAGCGTTCGGTTAAATCAAACTAGCTAAACCTAAAATAGAAATAATAAACAATACTATAGTACCCAAACATTTAATTAACGACGACAAACTAGTGATGTGTTAAAATATAAAGACAGTATAAATTGAAACCAAAGAATACAATATCAAATAGCAGCAGCAGCCGACGGTCCGCAGATACAAAGGATCCTTCAAACACAGTGCTAAACCACTCATTGAAACACCAACAATGAAAACATTGGAAGAAATAGAAATCACCGCAAGCATAAAAGATGCAGATTCAAGGTAAATAAATGAACCCGTTCTCATAACAAAACTAAAACTTTACAAATGAAACGCGCAACAAGTATTCAGCGCTGTCCGAGGAAGAGGGACGATGATAGAATGGAATTGAAAGCAGCACGGAAGATAAAGAAACAGTTACATAACCGAAAATAAGCACAAGATATTTACAGAAAATAAAAATACAAAGAAAAAAATCAGTAGATATAATTCCTGTCCCACTTTTGTCACTAGATTTGTCAAGATTTGTCACCAGAAAGTCACTAGATTTGGTTGGTAACATTGTTATGCTAAGTCAAGGCCACGTTGTTGGTAACGGTAAGGCTACGTGTTAGGTTGTGTGCTAAAATAGAAATTGCCAGGTAATCATAAATAATTTTCAAGGTCAAACTTTTAGCAAATATAAATTTTTGGAGCTGATCATCATTTATAGTCAAGGTCAACAGTAGGTATTTAACAAGTTTAAGCATGTTGTTATGTAGGGACACATATTTCTTATTGATTTCTGATCCACTTTTGTCACTAGATTTGTCACCAGATCTAGAAAAGTCACCAGAAAGTCACTAGATTTCTAGGTTGGTAACATTGCCTATTTGAAGTGCTAAGTGAAGGCCACGTTGATCCTGCAAGGCCACGTGTTAGGTTGGTAATTAAGTCAAGGTCAAAGGCGTTGAAGGTAATCAAAAATAGTATTCAAGGTCAAGACTTACGGTGGTCAATTTCTTATAGTATGCCGATCCTGGACCAGTTCAAGGTCACCATGTAAATCTTATGGGATTTATTTCAGGTCAGAGTGAGTTTTCTCGTTATGCCAGAACACGCATGTTTTGGCATTTAAATTTCACTCGCCCTCTGGTGGTGAAATCAAGCTTGAGCTCAAGGTCGAACTTATGTTTTTAAAATGTAGTTGGTCAAGGTCAAAGCTAAAATCAAGGTAATCATAAATCAAAATAGTTTTGAAGGTCAAAGGTTATTGACTTGCGGTGGTGTCATATAACATTTCTTAGAAATATAAAAGGCTAAAATAGAAGTTGCAAGGTAATCATAAATCTAAAATAGTTTAAAGGTCAAAGGTTATTGACCTATGGTGGTGTCATATTACATTTCTTAGAAATATAAAAGGTCAAGGTGAAAAGCTAAAATAGAAGTTGCAAGGTAATCATAAATCTAAAAATAGTTTTGAAGGTCAAAGGTTATTGACTTGCGGTGGTGTCATATAACATTTCTTAGAAATATAAAAAGGTCAAGGTGTAAAGCTAAAAATAGAAGTTGCAGTAATCATAAATCTAAAACTAGTTTTCAAGGTCAAGGGTTATTGACCTACGGTGGTGTCATTTCTTAGAAATATAAAAGGTCAAGGTGAAAAGCTAAAATAGAAATTGCAAGGTAATCATAAATCTAAGAATAGAATTTTCAGGTCGACGACGACGATCTCATAAGCTATGCATAAAAAGTAGGTCATGAGTTCATTGAAGGTGAATACTCCACTTCAAGCTAAAATAGAAATTGCAATGTCACCATCCTCATCATATTACAAGGTCATCGAAGCTAAAAATAGAAACTGTAATGTCATCATCATCATCATCATCATCATCATATTACAATTCTTAGAAGTCTAAAAATAGTGTGTTCAAAGGTTATTGATCTGTATATCATAGCTAAAATGGCCGGTTCAAGTCCTCACTAAAGTTGATCGCGTTACAGCAAAAAGTATAGTGACAGCATGATCGTTGAAAGTAGCTTATGCGCGTAACCAGATATGTATGGTAATCAAAGAGATGGTTCATATCTGCACTAATGTAACATAGTGGGGTCGTTTAGAGTAACAATATAAGGAAATAGTGTAATGGATAGTGAGTGTTGTGTCAAACATGTGGATGGCATACGCTCAAGAGCAATGGACCAAAGCAACTGACCTGAGAACAGCGGTGGAACGCTTGAAGCAAGAATTTTCAGCATTAGTATTCGATGCCGAACATGAGGCGGTTTACGGGCGAGGTGATTATAGTGAAGCGGAGTGTAACGTCCTAGTGAAAAGTATGAAAAGGAGTAAAGATATGTGAAAAGTTTTTAAATTTAAAGGAAATATGTAGAACATGTTTTGTAGAAGAACTGAAAGCGCAATTGCATCAGTTTTGCAATGAAAAATGGATGGCATCTCTTGATAGTAGTTCATCCTCATCAGATGGATAGATACAATTATCAAAGTCCTCTAACATCATGATGCAGTAATATATAGGACAGTTCCGGTGTCAACTATAATTCATCTCGAATCAATCTGCATTGAACAGTAGCACTTTCTGTAAATCCTTCACGAACGTAAAAGACGCAAAATATAAAGTGATTGATCAACACAAAGTATGGGAAACATATTATCATTGAAACCTAGAACTTTAAGTCATACTTATAATTCATAAGCGTTCTCGAATCAATAAAGATGGATCTATCTGCATTGAACAGTAACACTTTCTGTAAATCCTTCACGAATGTAAAGACGCAAAATATAAAGTGATTGATCAACACAAAGTATGGGAAACATATTATCATTGAAACTCAGAACTTTAAGTGCATACTTACCTTAGGATTTTATGAATAGTTCAAAAGAAGATCGCATTGAAAAGTTTAAGCAATATCTGGTTGAGAATGACGCATTACCAGCACCGGAACTGTAGGAAAGATGACTAATTTAACATTTATAAAAAAAATAATAACATATATATCTATGTATAATTGTTTGGAAATAAATTATATTTTTTGTTGCAAAAAAAAAAAAGAAAGTCTTCTATTTTGAAGAGTATATCATAATGAAGCGTGTGTCTGCAGCTATATTGACTAAGCTCTTCAAGGTTAAGATTTATTGGTATCATATTACAATTCATACCAACCAATCTTCAAGGTTAAATTTTATTGACAAGGTATTGAGAAGGTATAATATTACAGTTCTTATGTTAGACTCTTAAAGCTTCTTAGGAATAGCAAAATAAAATATACATATTATGGTAACATTCTGTAATACCTTTACTGGAGCATATCTATTTATTATTTGTTTTTCGCATTCAATGTTCGTTTAATGTGGTCCACAAGATATCATCATCATCTTTCCTAATAGGTCATCGCTTCATTGTATACTAGCCATACATTCAGCTTACTTAGAGACGTTGTCCGTAACTTATTACAAACCTAAGCAAACCCCGAGGTGTTGTCTATGCTTTCAAGGTCATCAAGCCATGTCACATAGAGCCCTGAAGTGGTCTAAACAGGTAGCCGTTTCCTAAAACAGGTAGCTGTTTCCTAAAACAGGATGTTTCCTAAAACAGGTAGCCGTTTCCTAAAACAGGTAGCCGTTTCCCAAAACAGATAGCTGTTTGGTAACCGTTCCCTCGAAGGTTATACGAGAGATCCATTGTTCAGGTGGAAATAGATTTAACATCACAATTCTGAGAAATCAGGAACAAAGTGGGCCCATTGTTCTAGCCAACGGTTCAAAGTCTATAACAATTTTGTGATGAATGAACAAAGACGATCCATTGTTCAGTTATAATTTAAAAATAGATTGTTATCTAAATACATCTCAATTCTAGAAATCAAGAACTAAGACGATGTATTGTTCTAACCAACGCTTCAAAGTCTATGCTTATAATTTTCAAGGTTACACCTCTGATAACAAAGGTGATTCATTGTTTTACAAAAGCCCTCTGATGCAAACTATTCTCAGGTTATAACCCAGCCTATCCATCTAGGTCAACAAGTCAACTTTTAACATTCCTTGGAGGTAAAATTCTAGGAAATAGCAAATAAGAGTTCCTATTGAATTCTAGTAATATAATCAGTTCGTGGAAACAAGAGGGTTGTTGTCTATGAATATCAAGGTTCCTGTATTGGCTAAACGTTATGCTTACAGTATCAGGTGGTTGGAAATTCTCAAGGTCTCCAAGAAATTTTCAAGCCATATGTCCTAGACCGATCTTACCCGACATCATTCGATCGAAATGTAGCCGAAACCTGCAGGATCAATTCTAAACGAGTCATGGAAACAAGAATGATAGGCTAATATCATGGTTATTAACTAAATTGTAATAAAAAGCGTGGTTCATACAATAGTCATCCAGGATTTCCAAATAGATAACCGTTTCCCAAAACCGACGGTTGTTTCTCAACACAGGCTAAACTGAACTAGGTCAAACCTAAACATCTGGTCATGAGGGGTTAGAAATCCCAATTCGTGGGAAGGTTCAAGTACAATCTGAAAGTAGTTTTATATTATAGAAAAAGCTAATCACCTACTTTGGGGTAGTACTGATAGGTAGTAGTTTCTATAAATCCCTACTTTTGAGGTAAAGGGTAGCTTTTCCAATAGGCTTATCATCTAGGGGTGCATTTCTCCCCGAGAAAATAATAATTCTGGGATTTATTTCAAGGTCAAGTGAGTTTTCTCGTTATGCCAGAACGCGCTCCACGTCTCACTGACGTTGAAGCATGCTTGTGGTAGGGGATTTAAATTTTGAGTCACTCACTCTGGTGGTGAAATCAAGCTTTGGAGCTCTTTCAAGGTTAAACTGTAAGCGGGAGGTTTAAAATGTTGGAGTTGGTCAAGGTCAAAGCTAAAAAGTTGCAAGGTAATCATTCATATAAATCTAAAAGTTTTTTGAGTAAGTTAGCAGTTTTGAAAGGATGCATGTTTATAATAAAAAGGCTTCTCCGGGATTGCATTATTCAGTAAACTTTTTATTGCTAGAAATGGTGAAAGTAATAAGAATGATAAGAAGAGAAAAGAATTAAGTATTGACGAGAGGAAGAAAAGACTCGAGGTGTTAATCAAGGAAATAAAAAAATTGAGGGTAGATTTAGAGCTGTATGAGGTAAAAAAGAAAATGATGCAACTTCGAGTGAATGTGCCATGAAAAAAGGTGCATTATAATTTGAATGAGAGATGTATTAGTAAATAAGTAATTACGGTAGTAATGATAGTTATATGTAAATATATATGGTTTTAATCGCTTAATAAATCACAACTCGATAATCCTTTACCCAAAAATTCTGAATTTTCGTATATACCCAATAAGTAGAGCGCCAATGATAGTAGTTTCAAATTTGTAAAAACAAAAATGTGATAAAAAAAAATGTGTTTTATGATATATAATGGTTTTAATCGCTTAATAAATCACAACTCGATAATTTTAAAAAGAATTTTATATATAGGTCCAATAAAGAGAGCCAATGATAGCAGTGTCTAAAAATTTGTTAAAACAATAAATGTCATAAAATTTTGTTTAACTAATAAAATTGATATGTAAGTGAACGTCGTTAAGGCTTAATAAATCGCAACTAATGTCTACCCGAAAATTCTGAATTTTCATATATATATATATATATATATATATATATATATATATATATAAATAAGTAAGAGCGCAAAGATAGTAGTTTCAAAATAAAACAAAAATGTGATAAAAAAATTTGTTTTATCAATACGTAACGTTGTTAATTTTGCAATTCACCTTAATTAATTTTCTTCTCATGCCTACACACACTTTATTTTTAATTAAAATGAACACTGAGTTTCTTATCATGATTTATTAAATTATTCAAATTATGTAGGAAGAAATGACCCATAAAACTTATATTACAAAGAAAGAAAGAAAAGGTCAATAACATTATCCTGTTATATGAAATGTATGTCAGCATTTCTGCATGTGTCTATTTTAAAATAAATAAATACACTCTTTTAATAATATCAGATGAATTTTAACTCAAAAATTTTGAATTTTGTATATGCTGAATAAATAACAGTAAAAGGTTAGCATTAAAATAAATTCAGAATATAAAAATTTCAAAACAGTCTTGTGAAAATAGTACATAGGTTGAAACTCGCGTACATTTGGTCAATAACATTATCCTGTTATATGAAATGTATGTCAGCATTTCTGCATGTGTCTATTTTAAAATAAATAAATACACTTTTTATAATATCAGATTAATTTTAACTCAAAAATTTTGAATTTTGTATATATGAATAAATAATGACGCAAAGGTTAGCATTAAAATAAATTCAGAATATAAAAAATTTCAAAACAGTCTTGTGAAAATAGTACATAAAGGTTGAAACTTGCGTACATTTATATTTATATTTATTTATAAATCAGTAGTCCTTTACCCAAAAATTCCAATTTTCGGCATGTAGACTAAACACGTAAGAGCGCAAAAGATAGCACTCCAAAATTCTCAAAACTAAAAGAATGTGAAAAAAATTTTCAATTATTAATGATAAAGTTTTAGTTTTGATATGTAAATATATGGTTTTAATCTTAATAAATCAAACTCCAATGTCCTTTACCCAAAAATTCTGAAATTTCGTATACAGGTTCAATAAATTAGAGCGCCAATGATAGTTCAAAATTTAAAATGTGAAAAAAGATGAATTTTATCAATGTAAATTTATATGTAAGTTAAAGTTGTTAACTTAATAAATCACAACTCCAATGTCCTTTACCCAAAAATTCTGAAATTTCGTATACAGGTTCAATAAATTAGAGCGCCAATGGTAGTTCCAAAATTTACCAAAACAAAAAAAATGTGATAAAAAAAGATGAATTTTACCAATGTAAATTTATATGTAAGTTAAAGTTGTTAACTGCTTAATAAATCACAACTCAATGTCCTTTACCCAAAAATTCTGAAATTTCGTATACAGATCCAATAACATCCTGACTGAACATTTATTGTTGATGACAGAGAGTGACATGTTTTTGTAGAAGGTGATCGGAAGAAAAGTGATTCAAGCATTGATAATAAATAAACATCTTGTGCCCCTACTGATTTAAGCATAGCATCGAATGCTAAACTGGGGCTGTACAATAGTGCAGAGGATCAAATTTGTAAGTACTTAAACAAGTTTACCGAAAATTTTCGAAAATATCAGCTAAAAGTAGAACGTTCGTTTTAAATACAAATCTGAGTACTCCTAACGATCTAATATGAAATTTGTTCCAAACATTAACCGCATGTGCAAAACTAACATCATTGATTCAGTCATTATTAAGATGACTAAAAAACGCTTCCCCCAATTCCCCCAATTCAAGGTTAAATATCACAAACTTGTTATAACTTGTATTTGACCTTATGCAGCATACAAAACTCGACTTATATGAAAATGAAATTTGATACTTTCACACTCTTTAGTTCATTGCCTTTAGATTGCGTATTCCCAAGAGCTTCAGTTCAGAAAGATGCAGATATTGCACTTTTAGCATTATCTTTAGTGGACGTTTACTGGTAATATCTAATAACCTAACATTGCTGACATGGCATGAAATACCTTTTCATGTCTAGATTATGATGCATTCATCACCTTTGCTTGCACAGCTCAATAGTAACCACTTCCACTTTTTGTACACGTTAACAAATTTACATGTATATAATCATAAATTTTATTTCAATATTCAGTAGTTACATACATACATACTATACAGATAAAATGGCATCAAACAGCAAACGCTCAAAACTGTCACTAAAAGAAGAAGAAAGCCAACATACTGCAAGATGTATTAGTCAAAACAAGTTGTTGAGACACTTGTAAGTGAAAATGAGATACCAATCATCTCTATACGCGACAGTGATGTAGAGGACGACGACTTTGCAAGGTTTTTGAAAAGTAAGTATTCCTTGCTTAATGTATTGTTTTTGTGTGGTGATTTCTAATAAATATATTATTAACCAAACCAATTATTTTCTAGCATCACGCCCGCAACCACAGTTGTAGCTTCACCACCACTGCAGCCACCTACACTCCTCCAATATGGAGGAATTGAAGCTTCACTACCACCACCACCACCACAGCCAACTACACTCCAATACGGAGGAAAAATTTAGAATTAATACGACCAGTGTGTTCACCACCACCATCACAAGCAATATCAGGATCCTAAACTTGCAGCAATTTAAAATAAAAAGTGTTAGGTGGTTGCAGAACATTTTATCAACATACATTAATTCTGAAAATCGGAAGTGTCAAAAGTGGAGCGATTAAATAATGAGTTGGCTGCAGCGAACAACAACTTACAAGTTGCACGACAGAACATTAAAATACACAAATGCGTTAAGAATATTGGATAGTTTAGACATTTAAGTTAGTTTATAATTAGGTACTAAGTAGTGTGATTTTTTTTTTCAATAAAAATTTTTTATACTTTATTATTTTTCATTAACTCATATATATATATATATATATATATATATATATAAGAGTTAAGCCGATGTTATAAGTGAACAGAAGATGAAGTGTTAAAATTTTCATTTGAAACATAACCTCTAAAAATATGAATTTAATGCATAAAAATAAGATATTCAATTGCAGTATATCATTGGAAATATACATATGATTTTATATATCAATTTTTTGTGTATATAAAAGACATTCAAATTTTTTTAATAAAGATGCACGTTAATTACTTATAACAATTGCACTTTTGCATATCATTCTACATTTCTTTTATTACAAAAATTAGAATAGGTATAGCAAAACAGAAAACGTGCTGCGTACGTTAGAGGACTTAGATGTAAATATTTAAAGTAGTGTCTATAAAGTTTAGTCAATTTGTTTTAGATGTAGTAGATAGATAGTTTTGCACATGCGGTTAATGTGGAACAAGATCGTTAGGGGAGTACTCAGATTTGTATTTAAAACGAACGTTCTACTTTTAGCTGATATTTTCGAAAATTAAACTTGTTTAAGTACTACAAATTTGATCCTCTGCACTATTGTACAGCCCCAGTTTAGCATTCGATGCTATGCTTAAATCAGTAGGGGCACAAGATGTTTATTTGTTATCAATGCTTGAATCACTTTTCTTCCGATCACCTTCTACAAAACATGTCACTCTGTCATCAACTTAATAAATGTTCAGTCAGGATGTTATTGGATCTGTATACGAAATTTCAGAATTTTGGGTAAAGGACATTGAGTTGTGATTTATTAAGCAGTTAACAACTTTAACTTATAAATTTACATTGGTAAAATTCATCTTTTTTATCACATTTTTTGTTTTAAATTTTGGAACTGCTACCATTGGCGCTCTAATTTATTGAACCTGTATACGAAATTTCAGAATTTTGGGTAAAGGACATTGAGTTGTGATTTATTAAGCAGTTAACAACTTTAACTTACATATAAATTTACATTGATAAAATTCATCTTTTTTTATCACATTTTGGTAAATTTTGGAACTGACTATCATTGGCGCTCTAATTTATTGAACCTGTATACGAAATTTCAGAATTTTTGGGTAAAGGACATTGAGTTTGATTTATTAAGCGATTAAAACCATATATTTACATATCAAACTAAAACTTTATCATTAATAATTGAAAATTTTTTTCACATTCTTTTAGTTTTGAGAATTTTGAGTGCTGTCTTGCGCTCTTACTTTGAGGGAGAGGGAAGGGGGAGGGAGAGGGAGAGAGAGAGGAAGAATTTGCAAATTTTTGGTTTTCTTTTCCGTACTTTGTTTTACTTTACCGAACAGTTGTTTTTGACAAGACACTATGTGTGGTTATGCACATTCAAATCTTCCGCCAATTTGTGGACCAACAATGGGCGACTTTCGCGTTACTCTGTCAATCTAATAACTCTACGTTTAACTAGGTAGCAGCGCCATCTATTGAACGAAAGTGTAAATAATATGTTTTCAATTGACACGTTGTGTTCTATTAGCCCCTGTCAAATCCAAACTATTTCAAGACTAATTTTCCTTATTTTTGGACACTTTTTGGCCTGTAAAAGTGAGTTATGATCATTTTCTATTCATAAGATACTACACCGATGCAATATAATTTTAAAAAATAGGATTAGTTTTTTTATAAATCATATAGCAAATGTAACTTTTTCGGTGACTTAGGCGTTTTTCATATCTTCGTTCAGCGATTCTGATGATACATTCCAGGTCTTACTGAAAATCTTGAATCATCAGATGAAAACTCTAGTGAAAAAGAGATTGATAATTTTACACCTGCTTAATCAAACATTGGTAAAAATCAAAAGCGAATTTGGAAAATACTGAATGCCAGTACATATAATTCATGTAATGTTCCAGAATGGGAGGAATTTATCTCACAATCTCTGAGCATACGAGAACCAATTGAATATTTTAGAAATTTATTTGATGATGATCTACTCATTACTATTATATTCAGTACAGCTAAATCCATAAGTACCACTTCAACTTTCAAAAAATGAACTAGAACAATTTTTGGGTACAATAATTTACATGTCCTATGCTGTGTTGCCGAAATCACGTCTACGTTGGTCCACACAATTATCTCTTCCAAAGGTTGAATCAGTGATGAGCAGAGATAAATGGGAAAAAATCAAAAAGCACCTCCACTGCAATAATAACAGCCAAATTAATGAAAATAATGACAAGCTTCATAAAGTCAGACCTATTGTAGTTGCGCTCAAAGCTAAATTTCAGTCTATTCCTAAGGAACAAATGGAAGCTATTGATGAGCAAATGAATCCTTTAAAGGGGCACTCATCCCTGAAGCAATATATGCCCAAAAACCTCATCGTTGGGGATACAAAGTTTACCTTCTAGCTGATACTAAAGGTTTTGTTTATGACTTTGAGGTGTATACTGGAAAAATACGAGCACCTACTAACTTGACGGACATTGGTGCAAGTGGAAATATTGTTAGAATTTTATGCCGAAGTGTATCTGAGAATTAAAATTGTTTGCTCTATATTGATAACTGGTTCAATTCTTTGAAGTTGTTAGAAGAATTAGAGAAAAAAAGAATTTACTGCTCAGGAACTGCTATAAGTAATAGACTACCACAAGCTCCACTTATCAGTGATTCAAACTTGAAAAAGGCGGGAAGAGGTGCATTTCAGGAGCTCGAGTTAGGAAACTGCTGTGCAATCAAATGTTACGATAATCGGCCTATTGTTGTGTTGACCAATTTTTCAGCTGCTCAATCAGTTGGTGATCTGAAGAGGTGGAATAAGGTAAAAAACGAAAATACAAATATACAGTGTACTAACGCAGTTGTCACCTACAATAAGTTTATGGGTGGTGTAGATCTCATGAACTCTCTTATTGATCTATACAGAATACCTCTAAGATATAAAAAATATTATCATAAACTTCTTTTTCATTTTCTGGATTTAACCATAGTAAATCCTTGGTTATTATACAGGAGAAACTGCAGAAGATTTGGAGGACCAAAACGCAATGAACTAAGTCCTTTTGACTTCAAATGCAAAATAGTGGACAGCCTTATTTTACAGGGTAAATCTCTTCAATCAAGAAAAAGAGGCAGACCAAGAAATGAAGTTCAACAACAATTTGAAGAAAAAAGAGAAATAGTCATCACACAAACAAAATTCCAGAAAAAAACATCTGCCTTGATGGTATTGGACACTGGCCAATAGTTACTGAAAAAAGACGTCGATGCAAGCGTCCATCTTGTGAAGCAAGTCCAATTAACATGTGTCAAAAATGTGGAGTATATTTATGCATAAAAAATATGGATAATTGCTTTTTGCAGTTTCATACCGATTAACCATTACAATTTTTTCAATTCACTTTTTTATACCCACATGCCTAATGTTACGATTTTGTTACGTTTAAATATAACTTTCTTTAATTTATTTGTTCTTTTTAATATATGTCTAAATAAATGAGAAAAACATTTTTTTGACAAAATTCCAAAATATTTGCATAATTCAGGCTGTAGAGGATTAAATAAAGACGAAGAGTTTTCAATACGCACAAAATTTACGTTGGAAAATCAGAAAAAAGAAGATATTACAGCGTTTGCAGAAATATAATTATTTGCATTACAAGACCAGAAAATGGGCGTTTGTAAGTACAGCACGCAATTTATGAGTACTCATAAACCATTTTATGGCATAGTGATACACAAGATTTTTTGTGCCGACGTCAACAATTGTTATTAAAACCTATAAACAAAATTGAAGTTTTTAAAATTTTATACCTTTTGAAATTAAGTTGGTAATATTGACAACCCACCGTAACCCATATAACATAAAAAATACAATTGAGAAATTATTCATTACTCAAATTTTGTAGGTACCTTACCAGTTTGTTGACTTTATAATAATTTATGGATGTAATTTATAGTTTTTAAAGAACTAATAAGGATATAATAACGGATACATCGCGATTAGGCTTTGTGTTATATCACATGTCAATTGTGTCGAATATTCTATTAGTTATGTCATTACAACAAATACCTACTGTAATTTACTATTATTTTTGTCGGCCTAGGTCGGAAAACGCATAGTTTCCGGACGCATCTACGGTCTGCATGGACCCTATTACAGAACGTAGGCACAAAAATATATTTTTTGTAATCGTTACTTTTAATACATAAAGAGAAAAGTGGTATATAACTAAATATATAAACTTTTTTATTTATGTATTTAATTTGACATTTGTCAACAAATATTTCAAAATTTAATTTTTTTCTAATTTTATGTGAACGATTACAAAAAAATGTATTCGCAACACGTGCGCTGTCACCTTTTTGGTGCTCGGCCATATATTTTATCCCTCGGCTACGCCTCGGGTAAAAAAGAACAGCCTCGCACCAAGAAATGTGTAAACAGCGCACTAGTTGCGAAATCTACTATTATACTGTTTAGAAGTGACTTTTGTGAGTAAATTTTTATTCACCCTACTACGATCGGAAATCGAACAGATTCGTCACAAAGGTAACACTTCTCAGCCTAATTAGATAATATACTATTTGTTTCAGTTATACAACGAAATGTTTCACAAATTGTAAATGCAAAGTTAATTAACTCGGTAATTACTACAATCTGTAAGCTATAATATTCAACTGCGTGGTTACGTGACCTACTAAAGTACAGTTACTTTTAGTTGGCTCAATTAGGAAATATGCTTACTCATTGTTTTCTAAAGAAATTGGTGTATAAATTATGATATAGACGTCCAAGGTAACAAACACCGGGAAAAATTGAGTTTTCCCAAGAATTACATGAATAAATAACGATATTGAACCAAACGCCACGAATATCGGAGACCGTTCAATTCTATTCTTGCTTGTTAAAGAAAAAGTTTGACCCTCTTCCTAAGGAAATTATTATATAAATACAAATTTTTAGTGTACAAGATAATCAACGCAGAAAACCCAAAGAAAATTGTTCTTCGTCAGCGAAGCCATATACACATATAATCGTGTTCACAAAAAAAAAACGGTGCATAGACAAGCGATTTGATTATTAAAAAATAAGCTGCACCATAAGACCATAAAACTTAGTTCTTGGTTATAGAAGCAATAAGTTTGGCCGTTTTTCTAACAATATTCGAACATAAAGAACGATTTTGACATCTCCTGGTCAAAATATATGTGGTCAAGGAAAATGCTTTAAATTTAATTATTGAACAACTATGTCATACTTTGGGATGTTTTCCCAACGGAATTCGTGCATAAATAACGATTCTGACACCTGTTGGTCGAAATCAATGTGGTCGTGGAAAATCACATTAAGTTCACTTATTGGGCTGTTATGTAATGCTTTTGGGCGTTTCCCCACAGAATTAATGCACAAATAGCGATTTTGACTCTTGACCAAAGTTTGCCTGTACGGCATCGGTACAATGCTTTAGTACGTGTTCCTAACATTGTAGCATAAATAAAGATTTTGAAATCTTACTATATGTCCAAAATATATATGGTTACAAAAAGTGCATTAAATTCATTTATTTGGGAACGAAGCAATGCTTTGAGAGGTTTTTCCAACGAAACCACGATTTTGACATCTCTTTGTCAAAATCCATGTGGTCAAAGGAAATGGTATACATTTATCTATTGGGTAACGATTCAATACAATAATTTGGGACGTTTTCCAACGAAATTCATGTTTTCCACATCTCTTTGTCGAAATCAAAGTTGTCGTAGAAAATTCCATTTGTTGTACTTAATGAGCAACTATGCATTGTTTTGGAACGTTTTACAACAAAACTGGTGCAAACAATTTTGAGATTTCTTGGCCAAAGTTCCAACTGGTCCCGGAAAGTTTTTAACAATTGCTTATTGATACAATGCTTTATTACATTTTCCTTATAACATTGGAGCATAAATAACGATTTTTACATATCTTGGTCAATTCATATGGTCACGAAAAATGCATAAAATTTACTTACTGACTATCGATACAACGCTCTCGGACGTTTCTCCAGCTAGATTGACGCATATATAACGATTTTGACATCGCTTGGTCAAAATCCATGAGGTCAAGGATAATGTATAAAATTTACCTATTGGGCACCGTTTCCATACTTTGGGACGTTTTTATACAAATTGATATGCAATTGCATTCTTTACTTAAAATAAGTTACTAAATCATTTTTAATTTTAGTGAAGTTTCACCATACAGCAAATACATTTTTGGAAACAGGCATATTCCTATTGCTTCAGCCAAGAAATTTGCTTTTTTTTATGATTGTGGACCTGAACACGCTAAATTTGGCCTATAGTGCTAAAGCACTCAGGAACATTTAGGAGGGTGGATAGAAGGATAACGAATTGCCAATAGATGCCTATGAACAGCTACCTTAAATTTTCTCATATCATAAGTGAGAGGAAAGCAGGAACTAGGGAGATCATTCCAGAGTTTAGAAGCCGTGTGGATTGCGTCCGTTTGGTACGACAAGTGGAAATTTGTACTCCATACTAATGATGTGAATGAGCGAATCGAGTGCTTCTCGCAAAGATAGCCCGAAATGGTATCAAAGAATACAGTTACAGTTACAGCACAATAGCCGTTGTAATAACAATAATACAAAGAAAGAACTGAAACCATCCTTCTATGCTCAAGGGACTGTATGTGAGAAGTTAAGGACAGGTCATTTGTAAGCCTAATCGCTCTCTTTTGAATACGATCAACGATATGGAGAGCGTATTGGGGAGCGCTAAACCGGAGGTAAAAATTATATTCCAGATGCGGTCGAATTTGGGCCTTATACAGCAGAAGGAGTTGTCGAGAGGTAAAGTACTGCTTAGATCTGTACAAAAAGCCTATTTTACGTGCAGCTGTTTTGGTAGCTGACAGAAGATGGTCAACCATGAGAAATTGTTATAATAATTCAAACTGACACCAACTGAAACGCAACCCGTGCTTAAGCCATGTTTCGATCCCTTAGTCGGAATCTGATATTTAAATTGGTTTCGACGCCTGAGACGTCTTCAGATTACCCGACCGGCCTTTTCTTCCAGCCAGAGCCAGGCTTTGGTTTGCAGACCTAGTGTTTTCTACCAACCAGATCCATATTATAATACTTCGAAATAAGAAACAGAAACCATAATTAGACGCCTACGTCTCCTTTTCTACCTTTGACCAGAATCTAATACGATTCCGGTATCTCAATTCGACACCTAGTTAGTTGCATAAATAAACGTGCGTAATTCAGGTCCTGTTTATTTTATTCCACGCAGTAAAGAAATAACAATTAAAACTTTAACGTGGAAATTTAGCGTAAACTTTTATTTTATTGCCAAATTTTAGAAAACTTCAATAGGCAAGTATTAGATTTTAGTACCTCAACTTGGAGGGCCCTCTCCGAATTACATATTAAAATTAACTTTAGATATCCTTAATTACTCTTCGCTAGAAACTTCCTCCTGTCTAACAAATTTTTTTAGCCAAAGGCCATCTTCTTCGATAGTCCAAATTTGAAAACGATATTATAAGCCGTTTAATTTTAGTGTGATGATTCATTTCCTGCTTGTCAAGAAATAAAATTTTAGAGACGCAAAAGTAATAAATAACCATAGGTAACAATTTCGTTTACTCATTTTATAATGAATACCAATTACCAGTCGAATCATGTTTTAATTTAATACGTAGGCCGAAGTCCAGATAATAGAGATAATCAGCTTCTATCAATAACATTGCTTTATGATAAAATAGAAGGGAATATCCTTCGCGAAGTAATTTTCAACTTGTTTATGTAACGCGAGCGCTTCGGTAAACAGTGACTGACACGCTAGTGAAACGCTCACCCATTCTACACGAGCGACCGAATCGCCTTCTCACTGTCCAGATGGATTTCATCAAAGTTGGTAGTATCGTTGCAAATCATTTACAATTATTAGAAATGTTGCGAGAAAAACGTAAGAAAAGAGGATGGTAGACTTATCCGGTAATTTCAAATCGCCTTACGGTCGATATTTATCATAACATTTGCTGAATATGGCAAGTATCCTGATAAGTTTTTTCAATACTAGCAAATGTCCGTATCATCATTTGGTGAACTTTTTGGAAATGATCAGGTCAGATTTGTTCGTCTCCTTCTTGCAATTCTAAGCTTGAAGCCAACATATTGGTGAAATCTATTATTGAAGATATTATGCTTTTTTCAATTGATGATGTACTTTTAGAAGAGCAGGGGGCATTGAAACTACTATTTCCTTTCTTGCCAGTGCTTTGAATAATCGTAGGCTCGTTGGAAGAATTGTTATCACCTAGAGCATCTTCTTCATCAATTAAAGTTAAATTTTGCATCTCCTCAATCTGCATCTCTTCTTCATAGTCTTCTTGAACCGACGATGGTTCTATGTTAAATTCTGTATTTAAATTTCCCTTTACGTGGGGCAAAAGACACTGGAGCTGGCCATAGTAGACCTAACGTGTTTTCTTAATTGCTGCCTGGTCAGTTCCGGTGGCAGTAATTGTACGTTGATCTCTTACGAAGCTGTCTCGTATTGCCTTCCATTTCTTCATAAGATCTTTAACTGAAAAATAAAACCACTCGTTAACTTATTTCGTAGTAACATACATTCAGTGTGTGAGTTAGTTAGAATACTAGTTTAGAGTAGCTATGAAGAGGAGGGATGTTGTCTTGAAAAGAAGTTAATAATCGATTATAACTTGTTAATTCGTTCTTATTTTTAGGGATTTGGCATCTGGTATGAATTTCGAAGATTTGGAGTTCGAGTTCAAGACTTGAAGAAAAATTATACCCAGAATTCTTAAAGAAATTTAAACACATTACACAGTTCCCAAACTGCATAGGAAGCTTAGATGGGAAGCACATTAGAATTATCTGTCCCCCTAACTCAGGGTCAGAGTATTTCAACTACAAGAAATACTTCTCTATTGGTCATTTCAGATGCGAATTATTATTTCACTGCAGTAGAAGTTGGGGCATCTGGACGTGAAGGTGTCTCCTCTATTTTCAAGAAATCGAACTTTAGCCAGAGATTGAAAAACAACGAACTAAATTTGCCATTAGATAGTCCTTTACCAGTATATGACAACTTTGAGGACGGACCCTCAATTCCCTACGTCTTGCTCGGGGATGAGGATTTTGGGTTTGCTAAACATGTTATGCGACCATACCCATCTAAAAATCTGTCACAAGAAAAGAGGATTTACAACTATAGGCATTGCCGAGCGCGGCGTATCGTAGGATGTTCTTTCGGAATAAGTGGCGGGTACTACATTCTTCTTCACTGATACACTCAAATTTTGATGTAATCATGGTACATGTTGTGTTTTGCATAATTTTATTCGAAGAAAGGATGGATATGTTTTGAAGATACTCTAACATGTTCACTACCAGAAATAGATGAGGCAGCCGTTGTTGGAAGACTGTCGAAAGGAATAGAACTGACTGCAAACATAGTTGAAAACACATTATAATGTTAAGGTGCGAGTTAATAAAAAATGTATTTTTGTTAATTTATAATAACAATAAAAAAAACTTATAATAATATAATAACAATCATTTGAATCATAAACATAATCAAAAATTCTAAAATAAAAAGGTTTTAGATTAGTGCTACTTTAATTAATAAAGATTTCGTTTGTATCAAACATGAATCTTACATTTTTCATCTTTCGTTTCGACATCAATCTGATCCCAATCTTCAAACATCACTTCAGCTACCTTCAACCAACACTTGGCCTTCGTTTCCCTATTAGAATATTCTTTACTTTTAATATCATGCAAAGGAGGTTGAGTCTCGATTTCACATATAAACTTTTCAGTATCGAACATCTTGAAACACTGCAATGAACACTACTGCAACTGGGTACTCCAATACTACGATCTGACTGGCTGGCTACCCGCAAGCTGTCGCGCCGGAAAACAGCTTGCAAAACACTACGTGTAGAGTGACTTGCCGTTCACCGGCGCGCGACTTTTTCGCGTCCTCTGGCGTTCGACACGCCTTGTCGCTAGCTAACGAGTCCATACGCGACCGACAAAACGCCCGTGTAGACAGTCCAATTTGGTCTCTTTGGTTCTGTCACACAGGCGGTTTGGTAGTCGGCAAACGGTCGGGTTTCAGCTGCTTGTGTAAAATGGCCCTTGGTTGTCTAGCGCTGTCACACCGAACACGCTTCTACTTATGACCCATTTACACTTTCACTTTTATCAAAACGAATGCAATCCAGTTTATGAAATAACTCTTATAATTATTACAGTTTTAAAGCTCAAGCGTGTGGAACCTGTTTGTTGTTATGATACTTCACAGATTACCAAATACCGGTTTTCGTTGCGTCGTATATAAACATTTTTGGAAGATTTCGTCTTTGGTATTATTTTTATGAAAATAATAATTAGCGATCCCGATTTCGTATTCGACTTTTATAGGTTTTGGAGTAGAAAGACAATATACTTGTGATATTGACCTTTAACAATCAAATATTTGTCCAAGTTCCGAATGAGGTTTTGGAAACTTTCAGAGCAGAATTGTGTTGACTGACGTCTGACCCAAGTGGGGACATTTCCTTTTGCAACATTATTATTCGCAATGTGCGCTCCCTAAAGACGTGTTGTTCTAAGTAGTCCACTCGGACGAATGGCTAGAGGCTAATTCCAGGATATGTATAAGTTGTTTCAGAAGTTACTACCTCTATTGTGTGGGCAGTTACTTGGTTACATTGGGGGTATGCAAAGGTGCAGGAGCACATTTTTCATGAGAGACCTGGACGTTTCCGGTGAATGTCAGCGTAAATTTGATGGTGGTTACAGTACGAGTTGGCCGTGACAGTTTCTCGATTAAGCTGAAATTCAACAAGTATCAAATCGCAACTGTGCGAAAACCCTAACTTTACACTTTCTCGTAGGTAATTTGTCACATAAATCAATAATTCTGCTACCATCAAATAAAAATCCGTGTTCTACGCAAAGGTCAGATCATCATCTGGTAAACTAAATAATAGCCTCTCTTCGTCTTTTAGTTGTTTATTGTTGACTGAACATTTGTTAGATTTAACACTTTTCACCGTTTAACAAAGAATTTTTTTTTAATTAAACTGTGAACGCGAACGTATTATAAAGTTATCTCTGTTGTGAAAATACAAAAACGCTAAAACTGAAACGATAGTTAAACTTAAAATAATCAAATCGTTCATAAAAAACCACAAACCTAAATTTTTTTCTGTTCAAAATTGCGGTTGGCTTTTATAGGTTCAGTAACATGTATCCATTAATACGGGTTGAAAATGACAACGACGTCAAGTTTCGAAAATAAATGTTAGATACCCTACTGAGAAAAAAACATTTTATACTCTAAGTTTGCTTTTGTTCGTTATAAAAAGTAACAACTTTATTAAGCTGTATTTATGGTATGTAGAATTCTTCGATTATTTGAAAACCAAATAATACCGGTACTATCAATCAAATAATTGATTGTTGTTTCGGATTCAATTTTTTTATTCTAGTTCTGATCCCTGATGAACCCAATTACGGAATGTTTGGAAGATTGTTAACGTATGTCCTGTTTTAAAAAGCGGAAATCTGGCTGATGTTACGAACCACACACCAATCAGTATCCTAAAGAACTTTGCAAAATTCTTGAACTCATTCTTTATAGTCTAGTATACTCTGTTATTAGAAATTTGATATGTATTAACTAACATGGTTTCATGAGTGAACGTTCAACCCTAACCAACCTCAATACGTGTCTGAAGTTCTTGATCAAAGAGGTGAAGTGGATGTTATGCACACTGACATATCAAACGCCTTTAATCACATTCCACATATTTTAATTTCCAAATTGAAAGGATATGGATTTCACAACAATTTACTGTCATTAATATACTGTCACCTTACCAACCGTATTCAGCATGTTACATTTAACAATTTCCCTTTCACTCTAATTTATGTTACGTCTGGTGTTCCACAAGGCTCCAATCTGGTACCGTTATTATTTTTACATTAACGACGTTACTGATATTCTGTCATGCCAAAAGTTACTATTGGCTGATGATTTAAAAATTAACTCACCCATTTCTAACCAGAATGATTGTTTGCAACTTCAAACTTGGCTATATAACTTAGCTAGACGGAATAAATCAAATAATTTGGTATTAACAATTCCAAATGTAAAATAATCTCATTTAGTCGCAAGGTTAATGTAATTTTTTTTGTAATTCCTCCGTCGATTCCACTCACTTAAATAAATGCTTATCCGTCAGAGACCAGGGTCTTATTTTTGACTATAAATTTAGTCTAGGTGAACATATTAAAGAAATATCTCTCACGGCCAATCGTACATTGGGATTTACACTAAGAAATAGTAAAAAAAAATTTAATATAACGTCTTACTATCACTGTATTTTAGTTCGATCTAAATTAGAGTACTGTGCGTTAACTTGCAACCCTACTTACACCATACAACAAAAATGCATTAGTCAGTCCAAAGGAAGTTCTTGAAATTTTTATATTACAGACTCCGTGGAACCTATCCTGTTGGAGGATTTCAAGATAACGAATTACTTGCTATTTTCAATTTTCGATCTCTTGAACCTAGAAGTATTATGTTAAGTTTAAAGTTTCCTTATAATTTGAAGCACAATAACATAGATGTTCCTGACCATTTAGCACTTTTCAATTTTAAAATTCCTCGAACTTCTTCTCGAAGAGTAGCCACTTTCTTTTGCAACACACCAACTGACCGATCTCCCATTTCCCCTATATGCCGGAACTTTAACTTTGTTAGCAAAATATGTGACTACTCCAGCCTTTCCTCCTTATTTTCAGCGTATCTGATTTTGAATATTGTTTAATTACATTTGTTTGTTTTATTTTACATCCACATATGTAGTTACGTTAGTTTAAGCCTAGCTACGTTTAATTGTAAATGTAATTTCAGTTTTTATTATTGTCCACTTAATGGATATTATATCGGTTGTACATTAAAGCTTACTATTATTATTATAAAGGAAACTTAACAATTGATGTTAACCATCATCTATTGTATTCAATTAAAAATAGTCCATGTACACCAAAATAAATTTTAAATCAACAACAAAAGTTTTCGTCCACAACCACGAATTTCGAATTCACTCCTTGAAATTTAAATACGCAATACCTATTTTTCCTTTCTTTTAATTCTATAATGGATTCCCTTCTTCTACGTGAATGGAAATTCACGTTCTCCTTCATCAAAATTATTATTCACAATATTCATAAATTTTAATGTTACATCTGACGGCTTGATTACTTTTCGCGTTGGCAGAGCTGTACGTAGTTTCTTGAAGCAATACGGATCTTTAAATTAAGCACTTCTTTTCCAACTGTCACTTGATAACAATTGCAACTTTATTCAACCAAGCTTCTACTTATATAAAACGTTTAACGAAACCGTTCAATGTTATCTTTCCCTTAACTGGTATTAGTCCACCGGACAAAAATTACCCCAGAAACGCTGTAACCTGTAAACTCTCCACAAAGATACGCCAATACGAGGTAGCAACTCCTTGAATTACGTTTCTACAATACGTTTGTCAGATTCACACAACATAAGGGAGGTTTAAATCACATACCACCACTCCACCTAGCGGGTGCCATTCACGCACGTGTTACTCAAAGCAAAACTCAACACTCAAAACTCTTTTGTTACTCCTTTAGAATTTACCACCTTACACTTCAAGAACCCTAATTACTTCTTTCATTTAAACACTTTCCGTGTATAAGAAGTGAAAAATAATTGTCTGTAAAACACGCATTACGCTAAAATGTAATTAATGATAACCCAACATATTTTCCATCGTCTCCGTTACTTTTAAAAGTTTAACTTAACTTAACACGCGATAAGATCTATACTCGCTTTACTTTCAATTCTTATCTACAACAAATTCTAAGTATCGCGTTATGAGTTTTTCTGCGTTGTTCCACACCAGATATTTTCAGGCGCGTACTTCAGCTCTTTGTACCGACTGGAATTTTCTACCGTTTGAGTTACAATATTCAAATGTCCTAAAACTGTTTGGCTATAGTTCGGCAATCGTTTAAAATGTCTTATTAACTTCAAATTGTGGAATAGTAGAGTTGTACCCTAATGAAAGTCGTAAATATTATCTTACTTTACATCTTTCACTTCCAAAATATTACGTTACGGCAGAAATGTCTATGGTTTCTATGTGTAGAATAGTGCCATTATCTTTCAATCTATAATTATCATAGAAAAGTGCATTTCGCTTTTTTTAGTTTCCACTTTGCAGGTTGGAAGATTGTATGTTGTTCCACACCAGATATTCATGAATTGCCATTGGTATAGATTATTAAATCATAGCCCTATTATACTCAAGTTAGGGAGTATTTACTCTAATTTAACATAAATAAATACATTAACACGTCAGAAATAGTCAGGTTGAATATCGAATCTCTTGACGAAATTAAGAATATTGATTTTAAGTTAGATGTTTATTATGAGTCACGTTTCTAAATTACTGAATGAAAAAAAAATAGAAAAAATCGCTAAACCAAACTTTTGCGATTACTTATTTCTTTGGTTCTCCATTGAATTGCCTTGACAAAAATCGCCACTTATGTATTTACCTCCGAAAAAAGGATTTAACAAGCTCGTACATTCAACGTATGTTGATAACGGACTTATTACTTCAAATGATGTAAATTTGTTGTATATTCTTACTAAAAATTAAGAATTAGAGTTTAGCTTTAAAGTAAAATTACCGACGTCCTTCATAGGGCTTGAAACAGATCAGAATAGAAATAGTATCGTAATGTATCAATCTGCATACATCAGAAAAATATTAGGAAAATTTGATATGGCCAACTACAATTCAAATCCAACCTCTACATTGAAAGGCAGTGCTGTAACACTGAGAGCTTCTGATGAACAGAACGAGAGCACATTTCTTTGCCATAAAACTGTAGAATAACTTAAGTATGTGATGACTAGGACTTGACCAGATATTGCCGCAAGCAGTAAGTGTCATGTACAGGAATTTAAACAAACCTTCAAGGGATGTGACTTTATAATCTTAACACATAGCTATATAATTATTATTTTATTTCTGACAATTACATATATTCTCGTAATTAACTCATCAGCATGGTAATGTTAAAATAAACAAATACACTGCATTTTCTCCTTTTACTTAAAAAAAGAGAAAACTTACAAGTCCAATTTCTAGTACTAATAGTAGTGAACTTAGGAGTTCCAGGTTGAACTATCTTCTGTGAGTGATCGAATGGATGACTTTGCTGTTCAACTTCTGGGACTTCTAGGTTCCTCTTAACAGGTGTACTATTTTGAATAGTAGACACCTTACAACTAATATTAGCAACAGGTAAAATTGATGGGGATTTAGTACTAAGTGGTACACTTTGTGATGAATCAAAGTCTTTGTGTAGTAAAGGCGTGTGTACATTAGACTTATAGGAAATATTGCCTGGATATTGACGCATATCGTTGCTATGTATATGTTTAATGTTATCATCAACTTGGACTAAATACGTTGAATGACTTGAGACTTTAACAACTTTACCTTTTTGCCATATTTTTAGAATCTTATTTTTTACAAAAACAAGCTGATTTAAACAATACAATTTAGTTTTTCGAAAACTGTCTGAGTTGGAATCAATATCTGAACATTTTCTTTCTAAGCAATGTTTAAGTAAGTCAAATCGAGTTCTTGGTTTTAACTTAAATACATTTTCTGAAGGAGAAATACCAGTAACTGTAGAGGGTGTAGTTCTATGTGTAAATAAAAAAGTATATAACCTAGTTTTTAAAGTGTACAGGTTGTCCCATTTTCGTATGTTTTACGGGGTATCTCGCTTATTTTTTAGGTTAGAACCTTGCGGTTTTCGCGACACCGTGCTATTTTTTTATGAAACCAAAGATGCACTAATCAAATTTGTCATAGCCATCTTAGTTTGTGTGCTACAGGGTGATTTTGGAAAAATTGCATTTCCAGTCATCCCCTGTAGCTCTGTTATTGTCAGACATATTAAAAAAGTAGAAACTGATATTTGTAGATGTTTTTACGTAAAATCCAGTGGCGTACTCAGATTTTCTTTATAGGTCACAGTTTTTGAGATATTGACATAACCTACTTTTTTTTATGGGACAACCTATATATTTTTTTAAAATCTTTTTCCCCTTGCCAAGAGCTTTTCAAAAATATGGCATAGCCTATATTTATTTTTACAAATAACGTGACAAAATGATTTTTTTTATAATTTACATTGATAATAGTGGATAGCCGTGGGTAACTATGGTTAATGTTAACGCAAAAAACAAAATAATTTACGTTCTGCCATTACTTAGGTATTTGATTTTTAAAGTTTATGCTTCTCTCAAATTATTCCTGGTTACATTTTCCCAAACTTAGTGCTGATATTTATTGTTATTCGTTGTTTTTGTTTATTGTTATAGTTCTTATTCTTGTTGTTGTTGTTGTTTAATTATTTTTTAATATGGCTCGAAACCAAAAATTTGAAAACTTTGAGAAATATGATATGAATACCTGCTTCATATTATCTAATGAAAACGCAGACCAGGCCTTAGAACTCTATCTGAACAGGTCAGTTAATCTTTATCTTAGAATTTGTATTTATTTTATATACCTATTTTGTCATATAGATATCCCGAAAGAAGACAACCCAACAGAAGAATATTTCAAAAATTAAAATTTAATCTTTGCCAACATGGATGTTTTGACAAACCTGACCCCGAGTTTACAACGATCAACATTTTAGCAGTTGTTCAAGCCACTCCTGAAACCTCGTGCAGAAAAATAGATGAAGAGACCGGTGTGTCTAAAACAACAGTGCAAAGATTTTAAAAAAACATAAATTCAAACCCTACAAGTATAAACTTGTTCATCATCTGCACCCTGGTGATGCTGAACGTAGATTGGAGTTCTGCAATTGGTTTACAAATATGAAAACTCAGGACAATAATCTTGAAAAAAAAATAATTTGGTCAGACGAGGTATCACAAGTTCGGGAATTCTTAATAGACACAACTCGCGGTTTTGGAGTCAAGAAAACACCCACGTGCTTTGTCCTAGAGAGCGTCAAGGCAGGTTCGGATTTGATGTCTTCTGCATTATTTTTAACCAAAAAATAGTTCACAAGATTTATGAAGAAAACCTACACTCTAATGGGTACTTACAAATTCTACAAGAAAAAACTAGGAACATTTTAGAAGATATTCCACTGGCTCAACTGAACGATATATTCTTCCAGCAGGATGGAGCTCCAGCCCACAATGCTAGAATAACACAAAACTGGCTAAATTAACGTTTTCCCAGGAGATGGATTGGAACAAATGGACCTGTTCGATGGCCACCACGATCACCGGATCTCTCGGTTTTGGATTTTTTTTGTGGGGGTATTTAAAGAATCAAATTTTTTCAAGGCAATATGCCAACATGCAACAATTAAAAATTGCAACGGAAAATGCTTGTTTAGAATTACGAAGACAATAATTTATTTTGAAAAATGCTATTAAAAGAATTTATAAACTTTGTGAAACTTGTAGGAGACATAATGGTCTGCAATTTGAACAATATTTGTGATTAATTAATTATTTTGGTTTTTATTAATGTAAATAATAGAAAAAAATCATTTTGTCACGTTATTTATAAAAATAAATATAGACTATGCTATATTTTTGAAAAGCTCTTGGCAAGGGGAAAAAGATTTTTAAAAAATATATAGGGTGTCCTATTTAAACAAAAAGTAGGTTATGTCAATATTTCAAAAGCTGTGACCTATAAACAAAATCTGAGTATCGCCACTGGATTCTACGTAAAAAATCTACAAATATCAGTTTTTACTTTTTTAATATGTGTGACAATAACAGAGTTACAGGGGATGACTGAAAATGCAATTTTTCCAAAATCACCCTGTAGCACAAAAACTAAGATGGCTATGACAAATTTGATTAGTGCATCTTTGGTTTCATTAAAAAGTAGCACGGTGTCGTGAAAACCGTAAGGTTCTAACCTAAAAAATTAGCGAGATACCCCGTAAAACATACGAAAACGGGACAACCTGCACTGTCATATTTCGTCCTTTTTATCAAAAAATAAAGTATTTTCTAAATTCTTTTTAACCGTTTGGGTGATAAGGTGGAAATTTGACTGGATTTATGGTATTAGCTTGACAAAAAGCGGTAAATTCTTGAGAACTGAACGGTGGGCCGTTTTCAGGCACTAATTCAACAGGTAGCCCAAAAATAGAAAAAAATTTTTTTAGTTTAAGTATCATTTCTATTGCATTAGTCCCGTTTTCCATCAGTTTCACATCAAACCATTTTGACTTATCATCAACTAAAATTAGGAAAGTACTATTATATGTGTGAAAAAACCAATGTTAACTCGGTAGAAATTATTTGAAGGTGTAGGCTAAGACACTAAAGTACTGTTATTTGTAAAATTTTGAAAAGTTTCACAAACTTCACATAAACATTTTTCGATATCATTGTTAACATCTGGCCACCAACAGTAAGCTCTAATTAACATTTTAGTATGGACTATACCTAAATGTTGATCGTGGAAAAGTTCCAAAACTTCATTTTGTAGAGATTCGGGAATGATAACTTTACTACCTATCAAGACAATTATTTTTAATGGGTGACTCGTTTCTTCTGTGGAAATATGGTTTTAGTTTTTCATCCTGAACTGCATTAGGCCATCCAGATTTTGTAAATTCAATGAATTTTAGTAGTGTTAAATCTTTAAGAGTCACTTTTGAAATATCACTCGAATGAAGTGACATTAGACATTGGTAAGCCTGATAAGCCGTCAGCATTTGCTAAGAGTTTTGCCTTTTTATACTGTATGTCATAGTCATAAGCTGCTAAAGTAATAAGTAGTGGTTAAGGGCCGGTTCTGGACCAATTCAAGGTCACTCGCCCTCTGGTGGTGAGAAATGTAAGCTTTTGGATCAACAACATAAGGTAAAATTGTTATTCATATTGTTACTGCAACTATGTGGGGTATCCATATATAACGCTGAACTTCTGAGTTTGGATCGTTCCAGAAATGTTATTGCTGCCTGCATTATAACGACTGTACTTGCTCGCAATTTCACTAGGACTAAACGCGGTTTAAGAAATGATTTTAGTTAAATCATGTGGGTGGGGTTGTGGCACTACTATTAAAAACAAAATGTTATGTTTGTTGTTTTTCCGACTGCACCCAAATTACTCATGAAGACATCTCTCGTGTTTAGCTGCGTTTTAAATCCTTCCATCCGATTTTCTTCTTTCAAATAAAATCGTTAAGGTAATATACATTTAAAATCATCCGTTTCCATCACTATACGTTCACCATACTTAGTATTAATTACTGCCACATTAATCACTTTATACCTTTTTAATATCTCGAGGTCACATGCACTTTTAAAAAGTTTGCAATGGGTGCTTTGGTTTAACCCTGCTAATTCCATGTTTAACAATTACAAGTTGCTAACTGACTGATCTCAACACACTTCGCTGTGGTTTATATCACAAAAATGTGTGCTTGACTTAAGTACCTATGACAACATGTTTAAACTTGTTAAATACACACCTACTTTTAGTTTAGTCAATTATTTCACCTTAACTCAATTTAGGCAATGTAAGCACCATTTGACCTTGGTCTACTTTTTAGCATAGACAACAACTTGCGTTCTTCTTGTTTTCATGAACTGATTCTATTTTTATACTTCTAAGAAATGTCAAACGATACCACTACAGGTCAAACCTTTGACCTTGACCACTTTATTTTTAGACTTCTAAGAATTGTAATATGATGATGACATTGCAATTTCTGTTTTTAGCTTTTGACCTTGACATACAAATTTCCCTCCAAAACGTTTGACCGCAGAGTGACCTTGTAATATGATGAGGATGACGACATTGCAATTTCTATTTTTAGCGAGATCCAAAAATTTAAATTTCCCGCCAAAAGTCTGACCTTGAAGAGATCCAAAAGCTTACATTTCTCACCACCAGAGGGCGAGTGACCTTGAATTGGTCCAGAACCGGCCCTTAACCACTACTGTAATAGTCAAATTCTATTGAATTTTTATTAGACGCACTTTTTTTATTGATTTTCATGTTGTAGTCTTTTAACCGTTGCATGACAGCCTCAACATTCTGGTGACATTCTGATACAGAAGAACCATATACTAAGATGTCATCTAAATAACATTTAACCTTTGACAAACCAGATAAAATAGTTTCCATAACAGATTGGAAAATTCCTGTTGCTGAAATTATCCTATAACTTAATGTGTTATAACGAAAAAGACCCAAATGAGTGTTTATTGTGAATAGTTCCTTGGAAGACTCACTAATTTCAAGTTGTTGAAATGCCTCTTTTAGTTCTAAAACAGTAAAAAATCTACTGCCACTTAGGCATGCAAATATATCATCCGGCAATGGTAATACACAGTGTCACTGACTTTATTTACAGCTGTTTTTAAATCTACACAGATCCTAGTGTCATTTGAGTTCTTTTTAGGAACGACGACAATAGGACTCGCCCATTTACTAAGACTTATTTTAGTTAAAATTCCAGATATTATCATTTTTGACAATTCCTCTTCAACTTTAGGTTTCTATTGATAAATTCAAATTCTTACTTCTTATGTTTATTAACTTATATAGCAATTTTTATTATTATTATTGTGGACACCCTAAAAAAAAAGGGAGAGAACGGTTGGTGTCGAGATGAGAACGGACGTCTTTGTGAAGCAGATAAAATGGTTGTTGACTGAATGAGCATTTTGTAATAGAGCATAATGAAGTATGTGATTTCATAATTCACGTTTATTTCAAGCAAACACACAATTGGTTATGGGCTCAGATATGCGAAGTATTTTTTTAAGAAACCTTAATGTGTTAACAACTTATGGTTTTGAAGTGTCACTTGTGTGTGTGTAAATCTTTTCTTGGTATTTTTGGAAGCTGATATCTGCCGCTTTTGGTACTTTGGAAGTTGTTGTGTGCTGCTAAATATCTTTGGAAGTTGCTTCGTGCTGCTCAAGCTGTGTGGTTATACTGTTTTAAGAAGTAAAAAAATGGGCGATAAAGTTGACATCGGCACAATTAACAAGTTTGGCGGTAAGGACTATCTACAATGGAAGTTCCAGATAAAATGTACTCTAAAAGCAAAAGGAGTTTATAATGTTACTAGTGACGAAACTCCTATACCTTTAACTTCAGCAGCAGATTCGTACAAATCATGGATAGAAATGATGCGATTTCCATGTGTATTATAACCACAGATTTATAATTGGATCCAATTTCACTTATTGAGAACAGCGAGACATCGAAAGATGTACTAACAAAGTTAGACTCAATATATTTGTAAAAATCTGAAACCATCAAAATGTTATTGCATCAAAAATTACATAATTATAAGATGGATCCTAAGGATACGATAGCACAACACGTTGCGAAGGTTGAAAGCATTGGGAGACAGATAAAAGAATCTGGTGAGGAACCCATTAGTGATAACTGTAAAATGATGAAAATACTAAGTACGCTACCAGTAAAATTTAAAAATGTTAGACAGTGTTACACGTCCAAACCGCACTAGGCGTCGTGTATGCTTACTAATGTAAGCGGGTTGCCAAGCCAGCTAACAGGGAGATGGGCGTGGTCGAAATAAGAAGTAAAATGAATGATTAATACGCTCAAACACCTTACACCTAAATTCAAACAGCTCAGTCCGGGAAAATATGTCTCTAGGCGCCACCACAATCGAAACTTTGCTAAAATAATTGTCTTAAGCTGGGTGTTAATTAACCCTACTTGATTGTGGAAAGTAGGATTGTGCTTACTCAGTAAACTCTTACACGAGGGTCCTAAAACAAACACTCGTCCCAAACAATTCAACTCAAACTCAAATATATTTAGTACTACCCAGGTTATTAGAAACTTTTTGAATACACCTCGTATACCAAAATTTCCACAACAAAATTGATCACTCAAATTTAACTGCATTCACGTAACCAACAGTTATACATAAAAACTGAAATACACGGGTCGTCACAAACTTCCTGATTGTACCTGGTACATCTAGAATACCAAAGTTATAACACGCTAACTGAATATTTTCTACGTATCCCTCGTATACATATAATGTTAAATTTCTACTTATTAATGAATAAATAGTTCTTCATTCATTGATCGATAATTAATTTTTAAAATTCCTAACCAAAAGAAAGGCAAAGTCATCGGCTTAATAATTGTTACTCTAATATAATAGTGATAAAGTGCTGCAAAACAGTCAAACGAGAATAATCCTTGAAGGTTTAATATTCCTAACATGAACGATATGTTTTAAATTTAATTTAATTTTTATAATACTTCTGAATCGTATTGGACATTCGTAAATATGTAAGTTCTCAAAACTCCATCTCATAGTTATACTTAATGAAAGTTTTAAATCAACAGCTGATCCGTCATTAGTGTACTGCGTTAATGAAACTAACATGAAAATTTTTGCAATCAACCTGGCAAATATAACCTTTCAGGTTGTTCATTAATATTAAAACCAAAATATGCAAAGTTTACATTTAAGTTGTCGAAAACTAGGTCACCAATTAAGTAAACGTCACAAATGTATCTCATAACTGGCTAAATAAATAACAAAATAAAAGTTAACGATAAATATATATTGTCCTGCATAAAATAATCAACAAATGTTTACATACACAACCGCGTGGTTGAAAAACCACTGTCAATACAAATTTGCGTTTCTGCAAAAATTCTTACTACTAAAACAGCCAATACAACATAACTCGAGATCGATTATCTTTTTTTCCTTCAACACTAATTAATAAAATAATAATTTACACAACAATACACAAATTAACACTAACCAAAAAGATAATCGTTCTCCACTGAATTGTCAAGGTTCTTAAATGTAATTCTTACTTAAAAAAATGTCCATTAATCCTACGCTTTTCTTTCTTCTCTCTTCCCGTAAACCAATTATTTGTAGTCCATTTGTATTCCTTAAATTCCCTGAAGGCATAAAACAAGTACTCCACAATTTCACCAACACTTATTCCTTTCTGTACTCGCGATTAGTCCAACTATACGAAGTTATTACTTCAATAAACCGTAATAAACTGTACACGTTTGGTTGCCACTTAAAAGTTTCTCGCAACCTTTAGGACAATTTAGTCCTTCCTTACACAAATAAACTTTTAATGTCATACAAAATTACCTACCAATACTTCACTCACTTACAGGTGGTTCCATAAAAAATTTATACTAAAGATCAGTACAAGCTCACGCGCCGCACATCAACACTATAACGTAACAACTGTTAACTTTTTATAAATCTGCTTACGCACTTTTTCTTTTGAAGAACAAAAACTGATTTTATCTTCAATCTCAATTTTATTAATTGTTTTATTTATGAATGTCTTATATGATTCATCCCCTTTCGGGTTACGCAGTTGTTTAAACAATGACTGCCTTCAATATTATTCACAAATATAACTCCAACTCAACCCATTCTGATTTCACACATCACCTCGCGCGCGCGTCTCTACCGAGCTCTCACCAAAGGCCAAAAGCTAAAAAGCTCACGTCAATCACTGACTTTCCTATTTATACCTTAAGCCATCCATCTTTAACCATGTCCGACTTCCTTGATATATTCTCCAATGGTATTCATTCAATCTTTCTTAGTGCCGACAGATGCTACCATCTGGATAAACACGCTTGTAATTACAATACACCGCCATGTTTGTTCTTACTTACAAATTTTACAATCACTTTATGGAGAAGCCATTTCTCGTCATCACATTCATTCAGTGGCCACTCTGGACCATTACAAAACTTTCAACGTTTATCTCTCACATGCGCTCATCCTCCTTCCGCAACATTTGCAAAAATAAGTACAGTCTAAGGTCTCAAATCCCATATACATACACGTATTTTCAAAACTTATTGCACAACATTACGAGAACTTTCTATAATCAACAATTAAACATACCAAATCTTTCTCTACATATTTTCTAAAACATTCTACACTTATACACTCACATTTTCCGGTCAAGATTACTCCTTTATCTTCCAATATTCCATTCTTATTAAGTAGTCAACAGTAGCAACCATTATCGTCCCATCGACATATGTCTCTTCACATTTACATTCATCAGAATATATTTATTCCAACACCAATGTCTCTATAACATTCAAATACACGTATCTGCATACTGAACGATATTTCTCCTAAATTTCCAGTGGCGTATCACCCACCCACATACATTATGCATGTACACAAAAAAAATTTTTTTCTCGTTCAAACTCAATACACCCGTACTCAAAACACGTAATAAACGTCATTATAACATCTTACATACATGGTGCGTCATCGCAACCTTACAACAGGCATGGCTTTCTATGGACGAAAAAAATCAAAACATTGTTAACCTCACTGCTCGTTTGTTGGGTGAGGAATCTCACTTGGATACAGTGGAGTAAAACGATATAGCATTGCTGACTTCAAGCCAAAGAGAAGGGTCCAGCATTACTTGCTACAATTGCAGGAAAAGATGGCATTTGGATCGTGATTATAGACGCCCAAAATATGAAAATAATAATTAAGGTAGATTTACACAGGATAACATAGGTTCATACAAAAGAAACAGAGGTTTGCACAGAGGAAACAGAGGTTCCCAAAGTCATAAAGGACGCAGTAATAGTTACGTCAACTCCAGTTCGACAGCATTCAATGTGATACAGCCAATGATGTTTGGATAATGGATAGTGGTGCCTCAGCTCACACGACTTACAGAGAGAGTTCTTCGATGAATTTATTGAGTTTTCCGGATACAAAAATGTTGTTTTTGTTCTTACTAAAAGTAAAAGGTAAAGCAGAAACAGTATAAAAAGGTTGATCAATGGAGAATGGTATGAAGCATCAATTAATGGATGTTTATATATATATATATATATATATATATATATATATATATATGGGACAAATTTGTTCTCGGAAGGAGTACTCACTGCAAAAGGCATAAAAATAATAAAAAGTAGCGAAGAAGCTGAGGTAGTAGATAATAAAGGACAATTACAAGCAACTGCAGTTAGAGATTCCCATCATTTATATAGGCTGGTATTTAAAACTATTATATCTGAGGAATTCGAGGTAAATATTACCCAGTTGGAGAATTTAAACTTTGGCATGAAAGGTTAGGTCATGTTGGTAAAAATACGATAAAAGAAATAACCTCAAGACAGCTAGTGTCAGGAATCAACGTTAGAGGCATAGATATATTTTTTTGTGAATCGTGTAGTTATGGAAAACACGCAAAACTTCCAATAACAAAAAGAAAAATGCCTGAAAGGCAAGTTGAGCCAGGTGAACTGATTTATAGTGACTTATTTGGCCCTATGTCAACATCATCTGTTGAAGGTGCAAAATATTGTGCAGTATTTAAAGATGCGTATTCTGGTTATAGAGTTGTATACTTTCTTAAACATACGTGTGATACACTGGACAATTTCAAAGAATTTTATTGGTTATGTAAAAATAAGTTTAACCACCCTATTAAAATTTTACATGTGGACAATGGTACAGAGTACACGAACCAAGATTTTAAACAGTTTTTGAAGGATAAGGGTATCGAAATGGAAACCACAGCATTATATACCCCAGAAGAATTCTCGTGCAGAGCGAGATAATAGAACTATAGTTAAGTGTACTAGAACAATGCTGTGTCACTTAGATATGCCTAAGTATTTATGGGGAGAAGCAGTAAACACTGCTGTATATATTTTTTTTGTTATGAACGAATAAGTTCAAAGGTAAATATGTAATCAAAATTATTATTAATTTTACTAAATACATAAATAAAAAGTTTACCTCGAGTAGGATTTGAACCTACGACCTGTATTTTGCTAGAGTACCGCATTAACCATCTGCGCCATCGATATTCAAGCCCCAATCGATGCAAATTTTGTCTTTATGTATGTAGAACTGATGTAAATTCTTAATTTTTAACTGCTGCATATATTTTAAATCGTATCCCTACCAAACAAACACCTAACTCGACACCTTATGAGTTATGGACAAAACAGAAACCGTTTTTAGACCATTTCAAAGTATTTGACTGTCAAGACTTTACTCATATTCCAAAAGTTAAGCGAACAAAGAGCCCAAGAGTAAAAAGATGATATTTGTAGGTTATGAGAAAAACTCTACAAATTATAAACTTTTTGGTATAGACACAAGAAAGGTAGTAATTTCTAGGAATGTGACATTCAATGAAAATATCGGAGGGGTTGATGAAAGAAAAGAGAGGTAAAAATAAATTTTCAAAATGATGATGATATAACTGCCGGAATAGAAGAGCAGAACGATAACAGAAACAAATAAGAGGTACCAGAAGAACAAATAAATAGGGAAGAAGGAAAAGATGAAATGAATAGTCAAGCTACTGAGGAATTAATTTGGCTTAGATAGTTATTAACTGATATACAGGAAGATATTATTGAAACAATGAACTTATTTATTAACAATCAAAGCGCTATCAAATTAATAAAGAATCTTGTATTCTATAAAAGGACCAAACACATAGATGTGCAATATCACTTTATTAGAGAGAAATACAGGTCGCAAGTGATCACTCCTATTTATATTGATACGAAAAGCCAGACTGCTGATATTTTTACGAAGGCTCTACCTCGACCCATTTTTTGGAAACTAATAGAGGATATGGGTTTACTAGAGGAAAAGGATGTTTAAAGAAAAGAAAAATATTTTCGTATCTGAATTTAATACATATAGTTTTTCTTCATTTTATTTTTTTAAGTATTCATTTAGGGGGAGTATTAAGAAATTCAAATTCATACTTTTTATATTTATTAACTTATATAGTAATTTTTATTAATATTATTGTGGACACCCTAAAAAAAAATTGCGAGAACGGTTGGTGTCGAGATGAGAACGGACGTTTTTGTGAAGCAGATAAAATGGTTGTTGACTGAATGAGCATTTTCTAATAGAGCATAATAAAGTATTTGTTCTCATAATTCACGTTTATTTTAAGCAAACAAACAATTGTTTCTAAGAGTATGGCATCCCATAAGCTCGATGAAAGGTCGGCCTGACATCTTTTACGTTTATCTCTGCTTTGAATTTTTTTATTCGATTATTAGTATCATTTTTAAAATTACATGCAAACTGAAGTTGCGACCTAACAAAGGTGTAAATCTATTTATGCTATCTACTATAATTGAACGTAACTTAAAAACATTATTTCCATACTCAACAGTAACATCTATCTGACCTATTATTGACACATTTTGACCGGTGAGCTGTTGTTCGTCAGCAACCCGTAAACTTTCATTTTCCTTGAATATAGAGTTTAGACTCAACCAAGCTAATTCTAACGAATCATCTTCTGATTCATCGTTAAGTTCACCATCATCATGAACTTCATCATCTACTACATTATGGACTCTGTTTTTACATAAGACTGGCTTAGCTGTATGCCCTGTACGGTTGAATGAGAAATACTTCCAGTTGACAGCTGGACATTTTCTTTCATCCCAGTGCATTCTTAAACAACGTTTGCACAGCTTGTTTTTCGACTGTTCACTGACATTTTGACTTGAAGATTTACCTGACTGTTTATCTTTTTTTTAATTCTGACGTAGTACTTAATTTTTTAGAGTTGGACAGGTTATACTTCTGATATCTCAGCTTATTGACCGACTCTCTTGCATCACTTATAAATAATTGTAGTTGATTTTCAGTAAGCTCTATAGCCATTGCAGCTTTAAGCGCATTATCAAATGATGGTAAAAGATCTATAGTTAA
>JARFJB010001375.1:0-32838 GCA_036346205.1 Vesta saturnalis
ATATACGGGTCTCTACTCTCTAACGTTAATTCTTGCAAGTAACATAGAATCATAAATGTTTCCTCTGTTCGATCGTAGGAATATCCTTATATTGATCATTTAGATAGCTATGCCGATGATGGAGATATATACCATTTGACGGCGACATGATCGTGATCGACGACACGGGTCCGCGACCCAATCATTCCCCATACCGACGAAACGAGGGAGAGCGACACGGCGCTAGTAAATAATGGGACGGACAACGATAATAGGTATCCGCGCCTCGAGTACCCTCATCCGTATCGACGACTCGTGGCGTACCCATACAAGAAGAAGGCTCTTATCGGAACCAACTACAATAAACGAACCAACTCAACCAGACTCAACATAGCGTCTAACGACGCAGAAATCGCGACTGACCCTGCGCTGACTGACTGACTGGTCGACTGACGGACTGCCGTTGACCCGACGCCGACGAGCGGAGCGGGCGGGGGCGGTCGATCCATGGGGATGGCCGGCGGGCGCGCACCGACGCGACGTCCCCGGATACCGCCAAGCGGGACGGAGCGTCCCGCGACCGACTGCCGACGCATCTCGTTCGGGCACGCCTGCCGCTAGTTAATTCGTAACTTATCGAAGATTATTGACGTAATAGATTCGTAAATAGAGGATGATCCATCCGTAACGAGATCTCGCCGACCCGGTCTCTCGGTGCCGATGATCGCTTACGGGCGGACCTTGCATGCCGAGAGGGGCCCTTAGGATGCCAAGTCCCGAGATATACGGACAATATTCCTATAAGACTGACAGCGCGGCCTGACTCCGTGACCTAGGAACATTGACGACGTTTTCTATGCCTATATACGAAGCCGCCGACCATACGTATCGATAACGACATACGCTTAGTAGAATCTTAGACCGTGCGTCACCGAACGACGGTCGATAGACACCGTTCGCCGGCCCGCCCTTATGCCGCCTCCTCCGTACGTTCGTAACGGAAACGGGCACACCGTAGAGGCAGTGGCGGCATCGTGCCGGAATGACGCATATAGCCTCACTCTAGACGGACATAGACGGTACGCGCTAACTTAACGAAAAAAAGTACCTAGCCGCCCGCTTCTACGAATCGTCTAGCTACATCCTGACCGTTCACCGAGCCGGCGGCGCGGCGGCGGGTACGCTGTCCTCTCGGAACGTCGCGTAAAGGGAGACTCGCGCGCCGTGCCCGAAAGCCCCCGCGGCCGACGCCTCCGCGACGCGTCTTTCGCGCGAGCGTCCGTCGGTTCGGGGAAGGGCACGCGGGCCGCGGCGGCGGCGGCGACGACGGCGGCCGCACGTCACCCACCGTAAGCGGAGTTTGCGAATGCTGGCGAGGTCCGAGACGCGAGCGACGTTCTCTACTCCGTATCGAGGGTCGTCGCGTCGCGTCGCCCCTCGGCCGTCCCTCGTACCACCCCCTTCCGTCGGTACCGTAACCGCCGCGGTCCGACGTGACGGGACGCCGACGCCGAACCGCCGCTCCGCGACGCGACGTCCCGACGAGGGGAAGCCGGCGCAATTGCGGATCGCGCCACCTCTCGGTTTCGAGGGTCCGGCGGGCCGCGACGGCGCCCCGTCGCCGGCGCGGCTCGCCCCGCGGGGAGCCGACACCCACGACTCCCCAACGACCGAGAGGCGACGTCGTCATCGCGGCTCCGGTGGCGGCGCGGAGGTCCGAATCGGCGGGTCTCGAACAAGAGAGCCGTTGGTAGAGAAGGCGCCGCGAACCGCAGACTATCGAGCGAAGTCTGTGAGCGGTGCGTGTGCTCCCGCGGACACCGGCACGTCTCGTGTCCTGCCCGCAAAAACGTGTAAGTAGTAGTAACGTCGTTGGTCTCTCGACAGCAGGGTGACCGACCGATCGCGCAACGTACACCGACCCTCAACCGAGCAGATAGATAGGGCCGACGTCGTCGTCGTCGTCGTCGTCGTAGATCCGACATGGCAGACACGGCCGCAGCCAATCCGTCGGCAGACGCGTCGCCGGCGGGCGCCTCGCCGCCGGCCGCAAAGAAGGCGTCCGCGGCACAGCAGAAGAAAGAAGGGTCGCGCGCGAAGCCGTCCCATCCCGTACCGCCGACATGGTGAACGGCGCGATCAAGAGCCTGAAGGAGCGCGGGGGATCGTCGCTGCAGGCCATCAAGAAGTACGTCGTCTCCACGTACAAGATCGACGCGGAGAAGATGTCCCCGTTCATCAAGAAGTACATTAGGTCGGCGGTGGCGTCCGGCGCCCTCATCCAGACGAAGGGCAAGGGCGCTTCGGGCTCGTTCAAGCTGGCCGCGAGCGGCGGCGACAAGACGTACACGCCGGGCGGCGGCGCCGCGTCGAAGGGCAAGAGATCGGCACCGAAGGCGAGCGCTCCGGCGGCCAAACGCGGCGGTGCCCCGACCGCCGCGAAGAGAAGAAGAAGAAGGCCGCGCCCGCCTCCTCGACGTCGGCCGCCGCTCCGTCCTCCTCGCCCGAGCGAAAGGCGACGTCGCAAAAGTCTCCGGCGGCGAGGAAGCGGACCGCGCCGAAACCCGCCGCCAAGCCGAAGTCGCCCTCGAAGGCGAAGAAGACGACCAAGGTGCCGACGAAGAAGCCCAAGGCGCCGAAGCCGAAGAAGGCGAAGGCGGCGCCGGCCAAGCGCCGCGCCCAAGAAGGCTTCCGCCTCCGAAGAAGAAGTAGTGCGACGACGTAAGGGACGGGACGCCGTCGGCGGTATGTCGCAGAGACGGCCGACCGACCGTCCGCCACTCGAAAATGGCCCTTTTCAGGGCCACAACGCGCCATCGAGAAACATGAACTCCTCGGGCGACACGTCGAACACGTGGCGTGCACGTACGTACGTACGTACGTACGAACGAACGAACGAACGTACGTACGTACGTACGTACTTACGTACGTGTGTGCGCGGCCGACGCGTCCCTAGCTCCGCCGGTATAACCCGGACGGGGCTCGTCTCTCCCGTGTCGGCCCACCCGCCTTATCGTACGATCGTCGATGCGGCCGGCGTCGTACGGTCGCATCGTACTGATGACGGGTAGAGCCGACGTAACGGGCCCGTCGGCACGCACGCCCGCCACCGTCGTGCACGCGGAGGCGTTAAAATAAAGGGAGACTAATCGTAAATATTAACGCCCGCGACGGATCACTCCGTTCCACAAACGGACCGTTACGCGGCGGCGGCCCGAATATAAGCAACGTAATCCACCCACCTAGGGTGAGAGAACGTCCGCAGAACGTACCCTCGGCGGAGGTACCACACGTTCCCTCGAGATAGGAGTGAGCTCTTTATGGATCTATCGAAACGGTCGGTGGTTCTGAAAAGAACCTTTTTTTTTTTTGTTTTTATTTTCCATCTTCCTCTTCTTCTTTTTTCCCCTCCATCCCCCCATTGCCATCGTCACCGGACGATCGCGCGGCTTAGGCGCGCTCGCCGCGTATGCGTCTCGCCAACTGTATGTCCTTCGGCATGATGGTGACCCGCTTGGCGTGAATGGCGCACAGGTTGGTGTCCTCGAACAGGCCGACCAGATAGGCCTCGCTCGCCTCCTGCAGCGCCATCACGGCCGAGCTCTGGAAACGGAGGTCGGTCTTGAAGTCCTGCGCTATCTCGCGCACCAGCCTCTGGAAGGGCAGCTTGCGTATCAACAGCTCGGTGCTCTTCTGATAACGACGGATCTCGCGAAGGGCGACGGTACCCGGCCGATATCTGTGCGGCTTCTTCACCCCGCCGGTGGCCGGCGCGCTCTTTCTCGCCGCCTTCGTGGCCAGCTGCTTGCGCGGAGCCTTTCCGCCGGTGGACTTGCGAGCGGTCTGCTTAGTTCTGGCCATACCCTCGTCGACTGTTAATTGATAATGATTGGTTAATTAATCACCCTCTCGCTCTCTCTCACGCAACGGACGCTTAACGGGACGACGCGTGACGGTCTATCGTTCTCGGCCGCACGATTAAAGCAGATATTAACACGCGTATATACATATCACACGCGCGGTTGGTGGTGCGCGCCAGTCCCCTCTTCAGCGCGTGGATTGTAGGTTGTTGGGGGTGTTGTGGATTGCCAGTTGACAGTGTTGTGCTTAATTGTTGGTAGCGTAAAAAAGGATTTGTTGTGGAGATGTGGTGTTGTTGGATGGGACGACTGTCCTGTTGTCGCGAACTGAATAAAAGAAATAAGTGTTAGTAAGGAGCTGTCGACGACAGAACAAATTATGTAATTAAAAAATCGATACTAAATCTTATCTCGCAGACGATCCGGACTCGTGACCCTGGGTAGCCACCTCTGACGTGTGAAGAGGAAAACCCCCACAAGTCAGTCGCGCCACCTTAGCGAGTGCCTCTGCCACCTTACGGATGACAGGTAGGCTTCTTCATATTGAGCCCTCGAGGAAGGTCAATAGGGAGTCGACCTAAGGCAGATTGATCGGGCGGGTAACGACGGCGGAACCCTCTCGGTACCGCCTTCTCAACGACCGTCGCACGGCGTTGACTCCGGTCCAGTCGAGGCGCCGGCGGTGTCCTCTTCGGCGTCGCTGCGGTGCTTCCATCTTCTTCCGTTGCATGAACTTCGGGCATCCACGGTAGCTTGCGTGGTCCCACCGCAGTTAACGCCTTCCCGGTCGGTACGGGGTAAAGTGCATTGACTGCGGTGATCACCGCACTCACACAGCGTGCTGCCGCCTGCAGCAACGCTGGCCGTGTAAAACCGGACCGGTGACACGCCGATGTCGGATTTCCGCCTCAGGTCTCGCGGTGACTCGAGGCGGGCGGCTTCACCTCCCGGATCCTCTTCCCTCCTCGCTCGGTGGGTGTACCAAAACCAGATCGCTCGGCCTCCCTTCATCCTGACGAAACTGTTAATTCGCGTCGTCAAATCGAGCCATCCGCTTCGGATAGCTCTGGGCGCGCCACTACCTTGGGACGCTCGCTCGTTCCTGATAGGTGGTGCGTACCAATCGAATACCTCATCAGCCTGTCTCGGTCCTGGGTGGGGCAGGCTGTATCGATTCCCTCGAAGGTCGCCTTGGCCCTGGTGAAGGCGATCTTCTTCCAGTCGGTCGCGGGAGAAAGCAACCCAGTTCTCCCTCTGACGAAGGATTACCTACTTTCTCCCTGGTCTCTGCTGCGGCGGGCTCCATCGCTGTGGCGGTGTCCGTGTCTGCTCAGGGCGTGGTACGTTGCTCGTCGGTGGCGGCGTAGGCGGGCGGACGGTCATCTTCTTCGGCCTCTTCTTCTGCGCCACGAAGTCATCGGGGCTGGTGGATCAGGACGGGGTCTTCCTTCTCCTCTCTTCGGCAGCTACGGCGGCGGCTTGCGGCGGCGGTGCTCTCGTTGGCCTCGGCTGGCGGGGCGACGTCTTCTGCAGGCGGTGGTGTCTTCTTCGGCCTTCTCCTCTTCTGAGCGGTGGCGGCTGGTGGCGCGTCGCTTCTGGCGCCCTTCCACGGAAGGGACAGAAGCGACGGTATCAAACTGGCGGTACTCGTTGATGGTGGGTTACCCGGCTTTAACCGTACCATACCTCGTTGGTGTCTGGCGTCCCCCTGAAATCCGCTGTCGATCCAGGGCACCCGTCGTCGTCGTCGTAGACCTCTCGGCGGTCTGGCGCGGCATCGTTGAGTTGATACCGGCCGATGAGTCAATTTAAATTTAATTACTTGTTAATTACATAATTGGTTTCTTAACGACCTGATCGGAAACCAGGAATTTCTCAACCGCATGGTCGCTTTATCGCCTCCGCGAGCGCGCGCGCAGCGACGGACCGCGCGCCCATTGGCCGACGCGCCCGGCAGCGCCACTCCCCGTATCCGACGTCTTTATAAAGCGCGCCGAGGTGGCGGCGGCGGGACATTCAGTCGAGATTCCTAACTGAACGACGTACAGATGAGATCTCACGGAATTATATCGCGCTCTGAGCAACACCTTTAATTTCTCCTCTCAGGGTTGTGGACGAAATCCGGTCTCAATATAGAAACGACAGCGATTCAGCGACATGGATAACAATGGTAGCGTAAAACTACATAGTGCCTGAACTCCGTATAGAAAATCACTCACGGTCGCGAGATGCACATCCAATTACATGACATCGAAGAAAGTTGCACTCACGCCAACTTCTCAGCATAACACTTGCGACGATGGAAACATCACCAAACACAACACGCCGCGGAACCTGCAGATTCAGCTGATGACACCCGTAGGGAAGAAGCGAAGCGGAAAACCGAGAAACCAACGCACCTGTTCAAATCAGACACCGACGCAGGTAACTGGCACGCTCACGAACACGAAAGCGAAGCAGGCTGATGAAACGGTTTGCACCCGTCCCACAAGAGGAGGCATCAAACGACAAAGGGTGAAAGCGAAACGCTGACCGACATTGAAGGAGGACGACCACCGATCATAACCACCAAAGCGACTGCAATACGCTAACAGCTATTTCCAACAACAACTCTCGGAGGGTTAAAATCCCTAAACACCTCGACGAATCGGCGCCACAACGGCCCTCGACAGCATAGGCATTCCATTCAACACTACCTACCCCTTCCGATCCGGCGGTCATGGAATCCCTAAGACGATAACATCATCCGTTTAACCGTAAAATCCATGGTTTCGTTATTCTCCGTCCGCAGGACCGGATGGCGAGCATGATCCTGGTTGAGAGGACAGAGAGGGCAGAAGAGTCGAACACGTCTATTGATGCCTCAAGATACGGTGGAAACACCACACCGAAGAGCGGCATGGGCAATCCACAATTGCCGAGATTCGGGCACACGACGAGCGCTGCCACGCACCATCAAGATGTGTGAAATGCGGGATTCGACCACACAAACCTGCACACTCACCAGGATGGCGTCCGCGATGCTCAATTGCCAAGGACGCACACAGCAAACTACCGGGGTCGATCAATATCGACCCAAACAACCAACACTCAAACAGACCACCCACCTCAGCATAACTCGACAGCAGACAACTTTCTACACGCACAAATCAGCAAAACATCAACAATAAATTCAGAGGACGCAGACTTCACTAGTAATGAAGATAGTGGGCACTACGTGCCGAAATCTATACCACCATCCACAACAAAACAGACGAAGGTATGGGCAGACAGTAAACAATCAATTCGAATCGGGCGGCGGGCGGAGTCGACGACTTATACGCACGATCCGCAGAACGCATCCGAATCTCGTCTGGGGATCTCTAGAGACGATAAGAGCGCAGACGAACAGACATCCGAGATGACCGGTCGTGGAAAAGGCACAGGACTCGGTAAAGGAGGAGCCAAACGTCATCGCAAGGTCCTGCGCGACAACATCAGGGCATCACCGCCATCAGACGTCTGGCCCGTCGCGGGGCGTCAAGCGCATATCGGGACATCTACGAGGAGACGCGAGGGTGCTCAAGGTCTTCCTCGAGAACGTCATTCGTGACGCCGTAACCTACACGGAACACGCCAAGCGGAAGACCGTCACCGCCATGGACGTCGTGTACGCCCTGAAACGCCAGGACGCACCCTCTGCAGCTTCGGCGGCTAAACGAACGAAATCGAGCCACCGACGCGAGACGACGACGGCGCCGACGGCGCGCGGAGGTGCGGCGGTACAAACATATAGGTTCTTTTCAGAACCACGATCGTTATCGGAGCTCGCCAAAGGGGAGAACCCCTATTTTTACAGAACGTGGGCGGCGTGTCGGTGGGAGCGTGGCGTGCGTTAATGAGAGCGGAGCTGATTGTGGATCGACGATGCGCCCCACCGCGCGAACGTATACGTGCATTTGTATCGTTGCCGTAGGAACGTGTGTGACCGCCACCCGGGGGTACCTTACGTACCGTAGCTATGGCTCGCGGAGCGTAGCCGCGCATGACGCTCGGTTACCGGGGAAACGTTAAGTAGTCGACTACGGTTCGACCTATCCATCGCTACCGTCGGCGCGATAAGTACGCGTGAACCGACCGACCGGGCGGCGTAGGCGACGGATTGCTCGATACGCGAAGAACGCGGTACTCGATCGGTCGAGCGCTCGATTAGCCGACCGACCGTCCGCCACTCGAAAATGGCCCTTTCAGGGCCACAACGCGCCATCGAGAAACATGAACTCCTCGGGCGACACGTCGAACACGTGGCGTGCACGTACGTACGTACGTACTTACGTACGTGTGTGCGCGGCCGACGCGTCCCTAGCTCCGCCGGTATAACCCGGACGGGGCTCGTCTCTCCCGTGTCGGCCCACCCGCCTTATCGTACGATCGTCGATGCGGCCGGCGTCGTACGGTCGCATCGTACTGATGACGGGTAGAGCCGACGTAACGGGCCCGTCGGCACGCACGCCCGCCACCGTCGTGCACGCGGAGGCGATAAAATAAAGGGGGACTAATCGTAAATATTAACGCCCGCGACGGATCACTCCGTTCCACAAACGGACCGTTACGCGGCGGCGGCCCGAATATAAGCAACGTAATCCACCCACCTAGGGTGAGAGAACGTCCGCAGAACGTACCCTCGGCGGAGGTACCACACGTTCCCTCGAGATAGGAGTGAGCTCTTTATGGATCTATCGAAACGGTCGGTGGTTCTGAAAAGAACCTTTTTGTTTTATTTTCCTCTTCCTCTCTCTTTTTCCCTCCATCCCCCATTGCCATCGTCACCGGACGATCGCGCGAGCGCGCTCGCCGCTATGCGTCTCGCCAACTGTATGTCCTTCGGCATGATGGTGACCCGCTTGGCGTGAATGGCGCACAGGTTGGTGTCCTCGAACAGGCCGACCAGATAGGCCTCGCTCGCCTCCTGCAGCGCCATCACGGCCGAGCTCTGGAAACGGAGGTCGGTCTTGAAGTCCTGCGCTATCTCGCGCACCAGCCTCTGGAAGGGCAGCTTGCGTATCAACAGCTCGGTGCTCTTCTGATAACGACGGATCTCGCGAAGGGCGACGGTACCCGGCCGATATCTGTGCGGCTTCTTCACCCCGCCGGTGGCCGGCGCGCTCTTTCTCGCCGCCTTCGTGGCCAGCTGCTTGCGCGGAGCCTTTCCGCCGGTGGACTTGCGAGCGGTCTGCTTGGTTCTGGCCATACCCTCGTCGACTGTTAATGATAATACTAATTAAACGGTTAATTATTCACCCTCTCTCGCTCTCTCTCACGCAACGGACGCTTGACGGGACGACGCGTGACGGTCTATGCGTTCTCGGCCGCATCCCGGTCGCTTTATCGCCTCCGCGAGGCGCGCGCGCGCGGGACGCCGCGCGCCCATTGGCCGACGCGCCCGGCAGCGCCACTCCCCGTATCCGACGTCTTTATAAAGCCGCGAGGGGCGGCGGCAGGAACACGGATCCGAGCACGCCGCCAGCGCAACCCGATCGGGCGGGATCCTCAGCGAAAAGGAGGAAGAAGAACGACATCCGAGACCAGCGGCCACGGCAACGACTCGCCAGAGCCGAGTCGAAAGTCACGGGAAGCGCCAAAGCCGCATCTCGAGGCCGCGGGCTCACCCAAGAGCTACTACGGGAACCGCCCATGGTGAATGGTCCGAACCCCCAGCCGGACCACACGGACCGCCAAGGAAACCACCGCATGGCGTGGCCGAAACGCCAGACACCTACGTCCGCAACGCGCGCACCGACGAACGCACCGACGCCGCGCCGGCCGAGAGCGGCGGCAACACTAAGAAGGCTTTCAGAACAATCGACGATGAAAGGGAAACCCGAGACATACAACGCCAGCGGCGGAATCTGGAGGGTTGGAAACGATTGGACGACAGGCCCGACCCCCTCGAGGCGAACGGATCGGCTTTCGACTGCACGATGGACCCACCGGGACCTTCGACACGTTATGCGGTCAGCCGCCGATGCCACTCGTACGAACGGGTACGGTCACCGGTGACGTTCCTAACATTTCAGACCGCGATACCGGACACGACCGGCGCCGGGATGCTCGAAGCCGAGACCCGAAGAACCCGTCCCGCGAGGCTGCGATCCGCATACGGACGCCCGGCCGACACGAGGCGAGAGGATGAAAATCCCCAAAACCGCCCCAATGGGGGGAATAAATGACCCTAAATGGGCTGGAAAAAAGGGGGCCCCCCGGGAAATCACCGGGAGGGGGGGGAGCACGACCTTACCCGACACGCCCCGACCATCCGCCGCCTGGGGACCCGGAAAAAGGCAAAAAAAGGGCAAACCCAAGAGCCGGCGGGAAAAGGCCAAGGGACTCGGTAAAGGAGGGCCAAACGTCATCGCAAGGTCCGCGGACAACATCCAGGGCATCACCAAACCCGCCATCAGACGTTGGCCCTCGCGGGGCGTCAAGCGCATATCGGGACTCATCTACGAGGAGACGCGAGGGGTGCTCAAGGTCTTCCTCGAGAACGTCATTCGTGACGCCGTAACCTACACGGAACACGCCAAGCGGAAGACCGTCACCGCCATGGACGTCGTGTACGCCCTGAAACGCCAGGGACGCACCCTCTACGGCTTCGGCGGCTAAACGAACGAAATCGAGCCACCGACGTACGAGGACGACGACGACGCCGACGGCGAGCGCGGAGGATGCGGCGGTAAAAAAAAACAAACATATAAAAAAAAAGGTTCTTTTCAGAACCACGATCGTTATCGGAGCTTGCCTAAAGGGGGAGAACCCGCAGACTATATTTACACCCGAACGTGGGCGGCGTGTCGTGAACGAGCGTGGCGTGTGTTAATGGGAGCGGAGTTAATTGTGGATCGACGATGCGCCCCGACCGCCCCGCGAACGTATACGTGCATTTGTATCGTTGCCGTAGGAACGTGTGTGACCGCCACCCGGGGGTACCTTACGTACCGTAGTTATGGCCCGCGGAGCGTAGCCGCGCATGACGCTCGGTTACCGGGGAAACGTTAAGTAGGGGTCGACTACGGTTCGACCTATCCATCTAGGTAGACCGTCGGCGCGATAAGTACGCGTGAACCGACCGACCGGGCCGGCGTAGGCGACGGATTGCTCGATAGCTCGAGTACCCGAAGAACCGCGGTACTCGATCGGTCGAGCGCTCGATTAGCGAAAAATCCGCCTATACGGATCGCCCGGGATGCTCGAATAATCGGCGCCGGCAGGATGACACCGAACGATCGATCGATCGATCGATCACTCGAGGACTCGAGAACGCCGCCGGGTACTCGAGCGATATACGAGAACTCTATCGGTCGAGTACCGTGCCATTCGAGCGCCGACCGGTCCGGTCCGGCAGATGGCCACACGACCACCCGAGGGCACGCACGAGTACGCCGGTACTCGTGTACTCGAGCAATTTATACGAGCTCCCGGGCACTCGATTATCGTATCCGCGAGAGCAGATCGCCCGGGTTACTCGAATGATCCGGAGCGCTCGAACGGTCGACCGCCCGAACGCAGGATGTGTACGTCCGCGAGAACTGCCGACCGGACCACGGTACGAGGGAGGCCTAGCTAAACCGAACGCCGACCGGACCGGTCTAAGCAGCGGATAACGCACGATCACTCGAGTACGCCGCCGGGTACTCGAGCGCTCGGCCGTCCGGTCCGGCTGATGGCACACGATCACTCGAGGACTCGAAGTACGCCGAGTGCTCGGGCAACTCGAACTAACACGCTGTCGTTCGGTGCTCGACCGCGTCGATCGGTCGAATAGTCGACTCGGTGACGACGTGGACGACCACCCATACCTAACGGCATCGCCCGTATACTCGTGCAAAACGCTCGCGGTACTACCCCTTAACGTCGTCGTCGCCGTCGGACGCGCGCGAACGGCGTATTAGTCGTGCAACGGTGGACAAATACCATGGATGACGACCTAACGTTACCGTCGATGGCGGTTCGTTCCCTTTGACGTTCCGATACGCTTGGTGGCCCTGAGAAGGGCCGATTGATGATGTTCTCCCGTTATCTTTCTCGATCCCGTCGGCCGAAAAGGATCGGCTTTAACCTCCTTCGCGGGAACGGGACGACGACGACGACGACGGCGGCGGCAGCCGTTACCTTCTTCCGGTCTTTTGGGCAACCCCTGAATGTTGGGAAGAACGCCGCCCTGCGCGATCGTCACGCCGGACGCAACTTGTTCAACTCCTCGTCGTTGCGGATGGCGAGCTGCAGGTGACGCGGTATGATGCGGGTCTTCTTGTTGTCTCGGCGGCGTTGCCGGCCAACTCGGGACCTCGGCGGCCAGATACCCCATGACGGCGGCCAGAAACCCGGAGGGCGCCGACGCGCCCCGCGTAATTACCCTTCCGTAACGGCCGGAATTCTGCCGACGGGAAATTGTAGCCCGGCCCTGCGGATCTCGACTTCCCTTTCCTTCACCTTACCGCCCTTTCCGCGTCCGGACATGTCTCTATCTCGATACTTGGTAGGTGACGGTCACGTGCGATAATCGGCTAAAACTGTCGACGCCGATCGGTGATCGGTGATCGTTAATTACTCTCTACCGGGCTCGCCCTCTATACCTTCATCTTATCGTGCGTGGCATCCGTAGTTTCGATGTACCTGTAAAAATACATTAAAATTACCGATACCGTTTGTTTTCGGAGAAGATCTTCAGTTTCAACCTCAGGTCTTCTCGGTATCGTGGTCCCACTTCGTTGGGGCGGCCGCAAATGATTGCGGCTTTGCGTACCCTCGGGTGCTTAAACTTTCGTTCCGGAGTGCCTTCACGATCTTCATTACGAGCGCGAAGTCTTCATCTTACTTCTGGCGTCTGCTTTGCATTTCCTGCAGCCATCTGCGCGTAACAATGCTGGGTTCCAATTTGCCGGTTTCCTAACTTGTTGGTTTGGGCGTTACCCTTCTTGACATTTCCGGGTGGGCGGGGCATCCACCGTAGTTTCCGTGTGCAACCCGGTGCAGTTGCAGCACGCCGCCCTCTTCACGGGTCTTCGGCATTCCCTTGTTGTGCCCCGCACACCCAATCTGGGAGGCGCATGGCAACCGTTGGAGGTGTCCAAACGCTGGCACTGGAAGCTTGACCGATGCCATTCTTCGGGAGCGATTACCGTACTCTGAGGTATCCAATCGTCTTGATATTAAAGACCTCTTTGGCCTCTTCACTCCTTCCGAGGTGGACCAATACCATCGCTGTTTTTCTATGTTCGGTCCGGCGAACATGCGACTGACCCGTACTTCGAATTTGACTTCAGTTCTTCTTTGACGGTCTCTACCATCTCGTCATCTTGGGAATGCCCCGGCGACCACCTTGATTGGTTTCGCCTCCTCCAGGAGGTACCGTTGAACTGCCGTCGGCGTCGTCCAGTGCAGCTGTTGGGTTCTGGACTCCCCGCGGAGCTGAGGAGCCGCTGATACCATCCTTTGTGGTTCTGGTGGTTTTCGGTGTTATACCGACAATCAATTTCCATCGCCTTAGTATAATCCTCCTGTCGGTGGAGGATTAGTGGCGGGATCCTTTCACGTTTTCGGGCATTTCCTTGTTGGGCTTCTGCGTCCACCGTTGACGCGACTCCGCCCCTCTTCGTTACGGTTTGGGTCCTCTTCTGGAATAGTGTCTTCTTCCTGCGATGTAGTTGCTATGACGCTAACTTCCATCTTGGTAGGCCTTCCTTCTTCGAGCTGCTGAAGCTTCTTCCTTCTTACTGGAAACCACTTCTGGGTTTAACCTTCTTTTCTTTTCCGCTTCGTTTCTTCGACTTCGGCGGTTCTTGAGTCTCTTCGGCCTTGACTTCCAGCCTTTTCTACGGCTGGCGGTCGTAAACTTCTTTAATTCTTTCTTCGCGTTGACGGCCTCGTTTGGCGTACAATCGCTGTAGGTCTTCTACCATCTTAACCAGCTCGTTGATGCGGATGCGCTGCTGGATGATGATCTCCTCAGGCTCCTCATCTTCGAAATCGCTGTCTTCAAACATCTTCTGGCGTTCTTCTATACCGGATCTATGTGGCTTGAACCACACAATTCCGGTGCGAAGATTGCTGAAATAAATAAGGATTAGTCACGTTACTCGTCGTACGTTCCCTTTCAAAAGATAGCGCCAATGGCGTATCGAAAAAATCTTCCCTCTCCCCAAAACGGTGCGTTCAGTTCAGCTCAAAGACTTGTCGTGTCTGTCCTGTCGACGCCGATCGGTGATCGGTGATCATTAAACTCGGTAACGGGCTCGCCCTCTATACCTCCTCCTTTGGCTTTCTGATGTTATAAGTAGATTTTCTGTACCTGAAATAAATACATTAAATATACCATACCTCTGTTGTCCCGAGATGAAATTCGGCATGCTTCCGGTCACCTCGGTGTCGTTATTCCCGTCATTGATTGGGCGGCCGCTTAAATGGTGCGGCGGTTGCGACTCATCTGTGAGTTTATCCGATCTGCTTCAGCGGTGCCTTCACGATCTTCATGATGAGCGCGAAGTCCTCGTCTTCTGATTCCGGAGCCTGTTTCTTGGCCGCCATCTGGGCGTAGCTTATCCCTGCCGGCCATCCTTGCCGGTTTTCTGACTTCTGCAGTTCTGGGGGCGTTCCTTTCCTGATGTTTCGGATGGGGGGCATCCTGTAATTCGCGGTCCCCGGTGCAGTTGCAGCACGGCTCTCCTTCTCGGGTCTTCTGGCAATCCCTGGTGGATGCGTCCCCCACACTTCACACCGGGGCTGTGCGTGGCATCCGCTGGTAGTATGCCCGTATCGCTGGCGGTTGTAACACGTCCTGTCCCGTTCTTCTTGTGGGGCGACTCACTCGCACCCCAAGTATCCTATGGTCGTGATACTAAAGATCTCCTTGGCCCTTTCGCTTCTCTCAGGTGGACCAGTGCCATGGCGGTCTTCCGGTGTTCGCGTCCGGCGAACATCCGGCTAACCTCTGGACGTCAAACCCCATGGTTTGAGATCGTTCTTAACGGGCCGCTCCTGCGGGATGCCCTTGATGCCCGGCGGTTTGGCTTCCAAAAGGTAGACGTTGAACTGCCCCGATGGTGTCTAGTGCAGTTGGCCGTTCTGTATTCGTCGGGGCTTGGATCACTCTGATCCCGTCGTTTGATGTTCGTGTAGCCTTTGGGGTAACCCGGGCTAACTTTTCATGGTCCTGGTTAATCCTCCTGGCGGTGGAGGATTAGAGGCGGGATTTTCTTTGCGGGCGGGCCTTTTGGGTCGACGCCGGTAGGGTGTGCATGCCTTTGTTGGCGCCCGGCCCCGCCCGAAGGGCGTGGTTTGACGGGCGCCGACCGCCCGAGAACATATGTCCTCGCGGGCGGGCGTGCGCCGTTATACGAACGCGATTCGAACGTCCGTCGATACGTACACGCACGCACGCTCGCTCGCTCGCTCGCTACCGCATCTCGATTCGATTGTTCCCCTGTACGAGGATAGATGGCTGGGCACGCACGACCGACCATGCCCCCAAGACTAGCGGTAAGGCGGCCAAGAAGGCGGGCAAGGCCCAAAAGAACATCTCCAAGTCGGACAAGAAGGGCGCAGGAGGAAGGAGAGCTACGCCATCTACATATACAAGGTGCTGAAACAGGTTCATCCCGACACCGGCATCAGCAGCAAGGCCGGAGCATCATGAACAGCTTCGTGAACGACATATTCGAGCGGATCGCCGCCGAGGCCTCAGGCTCGCGCATTACAATAAGCCTCCACGATCACCAGTCGGGAGATCCAGACCGCGGTCAGGCTCCTCCTACCCGGCGAACTGGCGAAGCACGCCGTCAGCGAGGGCACCAAGGCGGTCACCAAGTACACCAGCTCCAAGTAGACGCGGTCACGTGTCGAGCCCGTGGTCGAGCACGAAGAAATGCGGGGAAAAAAATGTTAAACGGCGACCGTCGACGATGGGGACTCGTGGGTACTTTACAAAAAAAAAAGGTTCTTTTCAGAACCGCAACACTATCGAAACGCTATATTAAGTAAGAGAACCCCCGCGACGAAGGCGAGGCCGACGCCGCAACGTACGCGAGCGTGGCCGCTCGACATAATAATAATGCCTATTACTCTACGGGTACGAGAACCCGATTACGGAGTATTCATTAAAGACGATACATATCGGATACAAAACGAATTGAAGGTAACATTGTATAATAAAATATTAAACTTAACTAGTTACGCACCATCATTTACCTAATATCGAATATAATAGGCGTCGATATCTATTAGAACTGCAATATATTTAGACCAAACGAGTCTACCTCGGCAGGCAATTTATTAGATAAGGTTACCATTTTAAAGACCGGAGAGTTCGGTAAACAGTTAGCGTTCGGCCTAGGAGCCGTGAAATAACATTATATACCGCTGTTGATTCGAGGTGTTTTATTCCAATAATTTGAGTATATAGGGTTATCTACTTTCCTAACGTTAACTCTTGCAAGTAACAAAGAGTTATTTTTCCTCTGTTCGTACGTAGGTATTTCCTTATATCGATCATTCAGATCGATGCTGACGATGGAGATATATACCATTTCGCGGCGACATGATCGTGATCCGACACGGGTCCGCGACCCAATCCCCCCATACGACGAAACGAGGGAGGGCGACACGGCGCTTGTAAATAATGGAGACGCACAATAATAAAGGTATCCGTGCCTCGAGTGCCCTCATCCATATCGACGACTCGTGGCGTACCCGGAAAGAAGAAGGTTCTTTCGGAACCAAAACTAACCAACGAACCAACCAACCAAACATAGCTGTCTAACTGACCCAGCAGTAAAATCGCTGGCCCTAGCGGCATGTGGACTGGTCGCTATCGGCTGCCGTTCCCGAACGCCGACGGGGGGGCGGGCGGGCGGGCGGGCGGCGGTCGGTCCATGGGATGGCCGGGGCGCGCACCGACGCGACGTCCCCGGATGCCGCCGAGCGGGTCGGAGCGTCCCCGCGACCGACTGCCGACGCATCTCGTTCGGGCACCCGCCGCTAGTTAATTCGTAACCTTATCGAAGATTATTGAGTAATAGATTCGTGACTAGAGGATGATCCTCCGTAACGAGATCTCGCCGACCCGGTCCCTCGGTGCCGATGATTTTACGGGCGGACCGGCATGCCGAGGGGGCCCTTAGGATGCCAAGTCCCGTGACATACGGACAATAATCCTATTTAAGACGGACAGCGCGGCCTAACTCCGTGACCTAGGAACATTGACGACGTCCTTTCTTCGCCTATGTACGAAGCCGCCGACCATACGTATCGATAACGACATACGCTTAGTAAAATCTTAGACCGCGCGCCTCCGAACGATGGACGATAAGACGCCGTTCGCCGGCCCGCCCTTATGCCGCCTCCTCCATACGTTCGTAACGGAAACGGGCGACACCGTAAGGGCAGTGGCGGCGATCGTGCCGGAATGACGCATACAGCCTCACTCTAGACGGACATGGACGGTACGCGCTAACTTAACGAAAAAAAAATTACCTTAGCCGCCCGCCACTACGAAACGTCTAGCTACATCCTGACCGTTCCGTTCAAAGAAGGAACCCGAGCGAGAGGGTCGACGGAGGGCGGCCGGCGACGGGTACGCTGTCCTCTCGGAACGTCGCGTAAAGGGGAGACTCGCGCGCCTTGCCCGAAAGCCCCCGCGGCCGACGCCACCGCGACGCGTCTTCCGCGCGAGCGTCCGTCGGTTCGGGGAGGGGCACCGGCCGCGGCGACGACGACGGCGGCCGCACGTCACCTACCGTAAGCGGAGTTTGCGAATGCTGGCGAGGTCCGAGACGCGAGCGACGTTCTCTACTCCGTATCGAGGCTCGTCGCGTCGCGTCGCCCCTCGGCCGTCCCTCGTACCACCCCCTTCCGTCGGTACCGTAACCGCCGCGGCGCGACGTGACGGGACGCCGACGCCGAACCGCGCCGCTCCGCGACGCGACGTCCCGACGAGGGGAAGCCGGCGCAATTGCGGATCGCGCCACCTCTCGGTTTCGAGGGTCCGGCGGGCCGCGACGGCGCCCCGTCGCCGGCGCGGCTCGCCCCGCGGGGAGCCGACACCCTCGACTCCCCATCGACCGCGAGGCGACGACGTCACCGCGGCTCCGGTGGCGGCGCGGAGGTCCGAATCGGCGGGTCTCGAACAAGAGAGCCGCTGGTAGAGAAGGCGCCGCGAACCGCAAACTATCGAGCGAAGTCTGTGAGCGGTGCGGTGTCGCGGACACCGGCACGTCTCGTGTCCCCCGCAAAAACGTGTAAGTAGTAGTAACGTCGTTGGTCTCCACAGCAGGGTGACCGACCGATCGCGCAACGTACACCGACCTAACGACGCCGAGACCCCGACACCGGCGCCACCGTCCGAACGCGCTCGGAGCAGATAGATAGGGCCGACCGTCGTCGTCGTCGTCGTCGTAGATCCGACATGGCGACACGGCCGCAGCCAATCCGTCGGCAGACGCGTCGCCGGCGGCGCCCGCCGGCCGCAAAGAAGGCGTCCGCGGCACAGCAGAAGAAAGGAAAGGGGTCGCGCGCGAAGCCGTCCCATCCCCCCGCCGACATGGTGAACGGCGCGATCAAGAGCCTGAAGGAGCGCGGGGGATCGTCGCTGCAGGCCATCAAGAAGTACGTCGTCTCCACGTACAAGATCGACGCGGAGAAGATGTCCCGTTCATCAAAAGTACATTAGGTCGGCGGTGGCGTCCGGCGCCTCATCCAGACGAAGGGCAAGGGCGCTTCGGGCTCGTTCAAGCTGGCCGCGAGCGGCGGCGAAAGACGCCACGCCCGGCGCCGCGTCGAAGGGCAAGAGATCGGGCCGAAGGCGAGCGCTCCCGGCCAAACGCGGCGGTGCCCGACCGCCGCGAAGAGGCCGGGAAGAAGGCCGCCCCCTCCTCGACGTCGGCCGCCGCCGCCCGTCTCCTCCTCGCCCGAGCGAAAGGCGACGTCGCAAAAGTCTCCGGCGGCGAGGAAGCGGACCGCCCGGAAACCCGCCGCCGCCGAAGTCGCCCTCGAAGGCGGAAGACGACCAAGGTGCCGAAAGAAGCCCAAGGCGCCGAAACCGGAAGGCGAAGGCGGCGCCGGCCAAGCAGGCCGCGCCCAAGAAGGCATCCGCCTCTCCGAAGAAGAAGTAGTGCGACGACGTAAGGGACGGGACGCCGTCGGCGGTATGTCGCAGAGACGGCCGACCGACCGTCCGCCACTCGAAAATGGCCCTTTTCAGGGCCACAACGCGCCATCGAGAAACATGAACTCCTCGGGCGACACGTCGAACACGTGGCGTGCACGTACGTACGTACGTACTTACGTACGTGTGTGCGCGGCCGACGCGTCCCTAGCTCCGCCGGTATAACCCGGACGGGGCTCGTCTCTCCCGTGTCGGCCCACCCGCCTTATCGTACGATCGTCGATGCGGCCGGCGTCGTACGGTCGCATCGTACTGATGACGGGTAGAGCCGACGTAACGGGCCCGTCGGCACGCACGCCCGCCACCGTCGTGCACGCGGAGGCGATAAAATAAAGGGGGACTAATCGTAAATATTAACGCCCGCGACGGATCACTCCGTTCCACAAACGGACCCAGCGGCGGCGGCCCGAATATAAGCAACGTAATCCACCCACCTAGGGTGAGAGAACGTCCGCAGAACGTACCCTCGGCGGAGGTACCACACGTTCCCTCGAGATAGGAGTGAGCTCTTTATGGATCTATCGAAACGGTCGGTGGTTCTGAAAAGAACCTTTTTTTTTTGTTTTTATTTTCCATCTTCCTCTTCTTCTTTTTTCCCCTCCATCCCCCCATTGCCATCGTCACCGGACGATCGCGCGGCAAACGCGCCGCCGCGGATGCGTCTCGCCAACTGTATGTCCTTCGGCATGATGGTGACCCGCTTGGCGTGAATGGCGCACAGGTTGGTGTCCTCGAACAGGCCGACCAGATAGGCCTCGCTCGCCTCCTGCAGCGCCATCACGGCCGAGCTCTGGAAACGGAGGTCGGTCTTGAAGTCCTGCGCTATCTCGCGCACCAGCCTCTGGAAGGGCAGCTTGCGTATCAACAGCTCGGTGCTCTTCTGATAACGACGGATCTCGCGAAGGGCGACGGTACCCGGCCGATATCTGTGGGCTTCTTCAGCCGGTGGCCGGCGCGCTCTTTCGCCGCCTTCGTAGCTGCTTGCGCGGAGCCTTTCCGCCGGTGGACTTGCGAGCGGTCTGCTTAGTTCTGGCCATACCCTCGTCGACTGTTAATGATAATACTAATTAAACGGTTAATTATTCACCCTCTCTCGCTCTCTCTCACGCAACGGACGCTTGACGGGACGACGCGTGACGGTCTATGCGTTCTCGGCCGCATCCCGGATCGCTTTTATCGCCTCCGCGAGGCGCGCGCGCGCGCGGCGGGGACGGACCGCGCGCGCCCATTGGCCGACGCGCCCGGCAGCGCCACTCCCCCGTATCCGACGTCTTTATAAAGCGCGCCGAGAGTGGCGGCGGCGGAGTCGACGAGTCCTGTTCTGGTTTCCGAACAGAGCAGGTCGTTAATTTAGAATTAATTACTCTGTAATTTAAAGTAATTTATTAAATTCGCGGCCGGTATCCAAACAGGATGCCGAGGAGAGGTCTAACGACGACGGGAGCCCCTGGATCGACATCGTGGATTTCGGGGGACGCTAGCGACACCGAGAGATATGGTACGGTTACGCCGGGTAACCAACCATCGCAAGTACCGCCAGCCGATACCGTCGCTTCTGTCCCTTCCGTGGAGGGCGCCGAAACGACCCGCCACCCCGCCACCGCTCAGAAGAGGAGAAGGCCGAAGAAGATACTACCACCACCGCCCGCAGAAGACGTCGCCCCGCCAGCCGAGGCAACAACAAAGCAGCACCCCGCCGAAGCCGCCGCCGCCAGCCGCCGGAAAGAATTGAAGACCCCGTCCGGGATCCACCAGCCCCGATGACTTCGTGGCGCAGAAGAAGAGGCCGGAAGACGACCGTCCGCCCGCCTACGCCACCACCGACGAGCAACGGTACCACGCCCTGGAGCAGTACACGGACACCGCCACAGCGATGGAGCAGACCCCGCAGCAAGCCAGGGCCCCGGTAATCCTTCGTCAGAGGGAGAACTGGGTTTTTCCCGCGAACTCGACCGGAAGAAGATCGCCTTCACCAGGGCCAAGGCGACCTTCGAGGAATGGATACAGCCTGCCTCACCCAGGACCGAGACAGGCTGATGATCTCGATAAGTGTGGTACCGTACCCACCTATCAGGCGGAGCGAGCGTCTTGCCAAGGTAGGTACGTGGCGTGCCCGTAGAGCTATCCGAAGCGGATGTCTCCGATTTGATGACGCAAGGAATTAATTTCTTGTTTCAGGATGAAGCAGCGAGGCCGAGCGATCCCCTGGTTTTGGCACCTAGCGAGGAGGACAAGAAGAGGATTCGGGAGGTGAAGCACGTCGCCCGCCTCCGAGTCACCGTCGAGGGACCTGAGGCGGAAATCCGACATCGGGCAGTGTCACCGGTGTCGGTTTCCGCCACCAGCGTTGCTGCAGGGCGGCAGCACGCTGTGTGAAGTGCGCCGTGATCACCCAGCGGTCAATGCACTTTACCCCGTACCGACCGGGCGGCGTTAACTGCGGTGGGGACCACCCCGCAAGCTACCGTGGATGCCCGAAGTTCCCTCGACCTCCGCAACGGAAGAAGATGGAAGCACCGCAGCGACCCCAAGAGGACACCGCCGGCGCCCTCCTCGACTCGGACCGAGTCATGCCCCCGGCAGGCAAGGCTGTGAAGGCGGAAGTACCGAGGGGCTCCGCCGCTATCGTTACCCCCGATCAATCTGCCAGGGTTCGACTCCATTGACCTTCCTCGGAGGGCTCAATATGGAGAAGGCCCTACCTGTCATCCGTAAGGTGGCAGTGGCACTCCTAAGGTGGAATCTGCGACTGACTTGTGGGGGTTTTCCTCCACGTCAAGGTGGCTACCCGGGTAAAACACGAGGCCGGATCAAGTCCGCCCGGATAAGTATTTAGTATCGATTTTTAATTACATAAATTCTGTTCTGTAAATATCGACAGTGTTACACTTTACTAACACATTTCTTTTATTCTAGATAAGCAACCAAGCGACAACAGGACAGCCAACAACCCACACAACGAACACACCAATCCAAAGCATCACCACACAACCCGCCTCAAAATCACATCCAAAATTTAAACATCTTTTTCTTTTTACCAAAATTAACCTCATGATTGACACAATAAAAAAAACAGGCAACACCATCAACAAGAGAATGACCAGGGCTGAAGAGGAGAAGGACTCCTGAACAGTTACGATAAGAACAAGCTAAAATAAATAATTTCTAATCCCATAAGCATGAGCCAAAAAAAAAAAATGGCGGGGGCATTCCGAGTCGAGATTCTAACCAACGGACGTAAGATAGAGATCTCCGGAATTATATTCGCGCGCCTCCCCCCTTTAATTTCTTTCCTCTGCGAACCGGGTTTGTGGCCACCACGCAAATCCGGTCTCAAAGAGGAAAACGACAGCCCGACAACGACATGGCCATAACAATGGTGAGGCATTCTACAAAAGTGCACTCGAACTCCGTATAGAAAATCAAAACTCACGGCTCGACTACGAGATGCCATAAACCAATTACAAATGACATCGAAGAAATGAAGAAAACAATAGAACACCTAACACGCCAGCTTCAAAACCAACAACATCACACACGACGATGGAAACATCCCCACAACACAACACGCCGGGCCTGCAGATTCCGGAGCCTGATGACCACCCACGTAGGAAGAAGAAGCGAAGCGGAAACCGAGAAACCAACAAAGCACCTGTTCAAATCAGAACCGACGAACGTAACTGGCACGCCGTCACAAGAACACGAAAGTGGAGATGCCCTCCGATGAAGACGGTTTTCACCCTCCCACGGGAGGCATCAAACGACGGGTCGAAGCGGAAACGCTAAGACCTGACACCCCCAAGAGAAGGAAGAACGCATCCCACCGATCATCATACACCAGCGACTCCCAATACTAAAACTCGAACTCATTCAACCAACAACAACCCAAAGGGACGGGGAAAATAACCCTAAACACCCGCGAATACAGGGCGGCCCGCCCTCGACAGCATAGGCATTCCATTCAAACACCTCAGAAGCAGCCCAATCGGCAGTCATGGAATCCCCGACGATAACATCATACCGTTTATGCCAAGACCTAAAATCCATGGGTTTCGTTTTAACCGAATGTACGCAGGACCGGATGAAAGACGAGCATGATCCTGGTCCACCTGGAGGAAGGAGAGGGCGAAAGAGCGCCACGTACCATTGGATACCTCGTACGGTGGAAACAACACCGGAAGCGGCATCAATGCCACAACCGGAGATTCGGGCCACGACGAGCGGCTGACGCACCATCAAGATGTGTGAAATGCGATTCGCACCACACAAACCAATGCACACTCACCAGGGAATCCGGCGGGTCCACACGATGCTGCAATTGCCGGACGGCCCAGCAAACTACCGGTGCCGGCACATCCAAATACGGCAAACCAAACAACCAACACAAAACAGACCACCCACATCCCTCAAACGGGAACTATTCTCGCACAAATCCAAAACCAACAATAAATTCAGAGGACGCAGACTTCGCCTAGTAATGAAGATAGTGGGGCACTCGTGCCGAAAATCTATAAACCACCATAAAAAAACAGACGAAGGTATGGGGCTTGCCCCGATACCGTAAACAATCAATAAAATCGGAAATCGGCCGAGAACGATAGACCGTCACGCGTCGTCCCGTTAAGCGTCCGTTGCGGAGAGAGCGAGAGGGTGATTAATTAACCGTTTTTAATATCATTATTATTATTAATTAACAGTCGACGGAGTATGGCCAGAACTAAGCAGACCGCTCGCAAGTCCACCGGCGGAAAGGCTCCGCGCAAGCAGCTGGCCACGAAGGCGGCGAGGAAGAGCGCCGGCCACCGGCGGGGGAAGCCCACAGATATCGGCCGGGTACCGTCGCCCTTCGCGAGATCCGTCGTTATCAGAAGAGCACCGAGCTGTTGATACGCAAGCTGCCCTTCCAGAGGCTGGTGCGCGAGATAGCGCAGGACTTCAAGACCGACCTCCGTTTCCAGAGCTCGGCCGTGATGGCGCTGCAGGAGGCGAGCGAGGCCTATCTGGTCGGCCTGTTCGAGGACACCAACCTGTGCGCCATTCACGCCAAGCGGGTCACCATCATGCCGAAGGACATACAGTTGGCGAGACGCATACGCGGCGAGCGCGCCTAAGCCGCGCGATCGTCCGGAGACGACGGTAACGGGGGGATGGAGGAGAAAAAAGGAGAGGAAGAGGAGGAAGATAAAAAAAAAAAAAAGGTTCTTTTCAGAACCACCGACCGTTTCGATAGATCCATAAAGGGCTCGCTCCTATCTCGAGGGAACGTGTGGTACCTCCACCGAGGGTACGTTCTGCGGACGTCCTCTTACCCTAGGTCGCCGGGGGGGCGGGGGGCGCGACGTCTACGGTACACGTGCGCGTCCCATCTCGCACTCAGTCGATGCGTATTCTTCATTATCACCAAGTGGTTAGCCGTGGCGCGGCGGGCGGGCGGGCGGCCGGCCGGCCGGCCGGCGGTGGGTGGATTACGTAGCTTATATTCGGGCCGCCGCCGCCGCCGCCGCCGCCGCCGCGATACGGTCCGTTTGTGGAACGGAGGGATCCGTCGCGGGCATTAATATTTACGATTAGTCTCCCCTTTTTTTTTTTTTTTTTTTTACGCCTCCGCGTGCACGGCGGTGTCGGGCGTGCGTGCCGACGGGCCCGTTACGTCGGCTCCACCCGTTATCGGTACGATGCGACCGTACGGCGCCGGCCGCATCGACGATCGTACGATAAGGCGGGTGGGCCGACACGGGAGAGTCGAGCCCGGTCCGGGTATGCCGGCGGAGCTAGGGACGCGTCGGCCACGCACACGCGTACCGCACGTACGTACGTACGTACGTACGTACGTACTCGCCACGTGTTCGACGTGTCGCCCGAGGAGTTCATATTTCTCGATGGCGCGTTGTGGCCCTGAAAAGGGCCATTTTCGAGTGGCGGACGGTCGGTCGGCCGTCTCTGCGACATGCCGCCGACGTCGTCCCGTCCCTTACGTCGTCGCACTACTTCTTCTTCGGGGAGGCGGAAGCCTTCTTGGGCGCGGCCTGCTTGGCCGGCGCCGCCTTCGCCTTCTTCGGCTTCGGCGCCTTGGGCTTCTTCGTCGGCACCTTGGTCGTCTCTTCGCCTTCGAGGGCGACTTCGGCTTGGCGGCGGGTTTCGGCGCGGTCCGCTTCCTCGCCGCCGGAGACTTTGCGACGTCGCCTTTCGCTCGGGCGAGGAGGAGACGGCGGCGGCGGCCGACGTCGAGGAGGCGGGCGCGGCCTTCTTCTTCGGCCTCTTCGCGGCGGTCGGGCGCCGCCGCGTTTGGCCGCCGGAGCGCTCGCCTCGGTGCCGATCTCTGCCCTTCGACGCGGCGCCGCCCGGCGTGTACGTCTTGTCGCCGCCGCTCGCGGCCAGCTTGAACGAGCCCGAAGCGCCCTTGCCCTTCGTCGGATGAGGGCGCCGGACGCCACCGCCGACCTAATGTACTTCTTGATGAACGGGGACATCTTCTCCGCGTCGATCTTGTACGTGGAGACGACGTACTCTGATGGCCTGCAGCGACGATCCCCGCGCTCCTTCAGGCTCTTGATCGCGCCGTTCACCATGTCGGCGGTACGGGGATGGGACGGCTTCGCGCGCGACCCCTTTCCTTTCTTCTGCTGTGCCGCGGACGCCTTCTTTGCGGCCGGCGGCGAGGCGCCCGCCGGCGACGCGTCTGCCGACGGATTGGCTGCGGCCGTGTCTGCCATGTCGGAACGACGACGACGTCGGCCCTATCTATCTGCTCGTTAGGTCGGTGTACGTTGCGCGATCGGTCGGTCACCCTGCTGTCGAGAGACCAACGACGTTACTTACTACTACTTACACGTTTTTGCGGGCAGGACACGAGACGTGCCGGTGTCCGCGGGAGCACACGCACCGCTCACAGACTTCGCTCGATAGTCTGCGGTTCGCGGCGCCTTCTCTACCAACGGCTCTCTTGTTCGAGACCCGCCGATTCGGACCTCCGCGCCGCCACCGGAGCCGCGATGACGACGTCGCCTCTCGGTCGTTGGGGAGTCGTGGGTGTCGGCTCCCCGCGGGGCGAGCCGCGCCGGCGACGGGGCGCCGTCGCGGCCCGCCGGACCCTCGAAACCGAGAGGTGGCGCGATCCGCAATTGCGCCGGCTTCCCCTCGTCGGGACGTCGCGTCGCGGAGCGGCGCGGTTCGGCGTCGGCGTCCCGTCACGTCGGACCGCGGCGGTTACGGTACCGACGGAAGGGGGTGGTACGAGGGACGGCCGAGGGGCGACGCGACGCGACGACCCTCGATACGGAGTAGAGAACGTCGCTCGCGTCTCGGACCTCGCCAGCATTCGCAAACTCCGCTTACGGTGGGTGACGTGCGGCCGCCGTCGTCGCCGCCGCCGTCGCCGCGGCCCGCGTGCCCCTCCCCGAACCGACGGACGCTCGCGCGAAAGACGCGTCGCGGAGGCGTCGGCCGCGGGGGCTTTCGGGCACGGCGCGCGAGTCTCCCCTTCACGCGACGTTCCGAGAGGACAGCGTACCCGCCGCCGGCCGCCCTCGGTGAACGGTCAGGATGTAGCTAGACGATTCGTAGAAGCGGGCGGCTATGGTACTTTCTTGTCTCGTTAAGTTAGCGCGTACCGTCTATGTCCGTCTAGAGTGAGGCTATATGCGTCATTCCGGCACGATTGCCGCCACTGCCTCTACAATGTTGCCCGTCCGTTACGAACGTACGGAGGAGGTAGCATAAGGGCGGGCCGGCGAACGGTGTCCTATCGACCGTCGTTCGGTGACGCACGGTCTAAGATTCTACTAAGCGTATGTCGTTATCGATACGTATGGTCGGCGGCTTCGTATATAGGCATAGAAAAAACGTCGTCAATGTTCCTAGGTCACGGAGTCAGGCCGCGCTGTCAGTCTCATATAGGAATATTGTCCGTATATCTCGGGACTTGGCATCCTAAGGGCCCCTCTCGGCATGCAAGGTCCGCCCGTAAGCGATCATCGGCACCGAGAGGCCGGGTCGGCGAGATCTCGTTACGGATGGATCATCCTCTATTTACGAATCTATTACGTCAATAACCTTCGATAAGTTACGAATTAACTAGCGGCAGGCAGTGCCCGAACGAGATGCGTCGGCAGTCGGTCGCGGGGACGCTCCCGTCCCGCTTGGCGGTATCCGGGGACGTCGCGTCGGTGCGCGCCCGCCGGCCATCCCCATGGATCGACCGCCCCCCGAGTCAGTCGGTCAGTCAGTCGGTCAGTCAGTCAGTCAGTCAGTCAGTCAGTCAGTCAGTCAGTCAGTCAGTCAGTCAGTCAGTCAGTCAGTCAGTCAGTCAGTCAGTCAGTCAGTCAGTCAGTCAGTCAGTGTTTCGATCGCGATAAGAACCTCTTCTTGTTTTCTTTTTTTGTATGAAGCACGGCACGAGTCGTCGATCTGGTTGAGGGTACGAGACGGGGTTACCTATTATTATGGCATCTCGACGGTGTTGCGGTTCCGATAAGAGCCTTGTTTTCTGTATGGGTACGCCACGAGTCGTCGATACGGATGAGGGTACTGAGGCGCGGATACCTATTATCGTTGTCCGTCCCACATTATTTACTAGCGCCGTGTCGCTCACCCCTCGTTTCGTCGGTATGGGGAATGATTGGGTCGCGGACCCGTGTCGTCGATCACGATCATGTCGCCGTCAAAATGGTATATATCTCCATCATCGGCATAGCTATCTAAATGATCAATATAAGGATATTCCTACGATCGAACAGAGGAAACATTTATGATTCTATGTTACTTGCAAGAATTAACGTTAGGGAGAGTAGAGGACCCGTATATGCTGCAAAATATTGGAGTATAAGACCCTCGAATCAGCAGCAGAATATAATGTTATTTCTCGGCTCCTAGGCCAAACGCTAACTGTTTACCGAACTCTCCGGTCTTTAAAGTGGTAACCTTATCTAATAAATTGCCTACCGAGGTAGATTTGTTTGGTCTAAATATATTGCAGTTCTAATAAGATATCGACGCCTATCATATTCGATATTAGGTAAATGATGGCGTGTAACTAATTAGGTTTATTATTTTATTATACACTGTTACCCTCATTTCGTTTTGTATCCGATATGTATCTTCTATAATGATTACTCTGTAAACGGGTTCACGTACCCGTAGAGTAATAAGCATTATCATTATGTCGAGCGGCCACGCTCGTGTACGTTACGGCGTCGGCCTCGCCTTCGTCGCGGGGGTTCTCTTACCTAATATAACATTTCGATAGTGTTGCGGTTCTGAAAAGAACGTGTAAGGTACACCACGAGTCCCCAGCGTCGACGGTCGCCGTTTAGCATATTTTCCCGCATTTCTTCGTTCTCGACCACGAGCTCGACACGTGCCCGCGTCTACTTGGAGCTGGTGTACGGTGACCGCCTTGGTGCCCTCGCTGACGGCGTGCTTCGCCAGTTCGCCGGGTAGGAGGAGCCTGACCGCGGTCTGGATCTCCGACTGGTGATCGTGGAGCGCTTATTGTAATGCGCGAGCCTGGAGGCCTCGGCGGCGATCCGCTCGAATATGTCGTTCACGAAGCTGTTCATGATGCTCTGGCCTTGCTGCTGATGCCGGTGTCGGGATGAACCTGTTTCAGCACCTTGTATATGTAGATGGCGTAGCTCCTTCCTCCTGCGCTTCTTCTTCTTGTCGGACTTGGAGATGTTCTTGGGCCTTGCCCGCCTTCTGGCCGCCTTACCGCTAGTCTTGGGTGGCATGGTCGGTCGTGCGTGCCGCCTGCTATCTATCCTCGTACAGGGAACTATCGAATCGAGATGCGGTAGAGCGTGCGTGCGTACGTACGTATCGACGGACGTTCGAATCGCGTTCGTATAACGGCGCATCGGTGATCGGTGATCGGTGATCGTTAATTACTCTCGGTACTACGGGCTCTTTGCCCTCTATACCTTCATCTAATCGTGATTCTTGATGGCATCCGTAGTTTCGATGTACCTGTAAAAATACATTAAAATTACCGATACCGTTTGTTGTTCGGAGAGGATCTTCAGTTTTCAACTTCAGGTCTTCTCGGTATCGTAATCCCATTTCTTCGTTGGGGCGGCCGCTTAAATGATTGCGGCTTTTGCGTACCCTCTTTGGGTGCTTAACCTTTCGTTGCTCGGAGTGCCTTCACGATCTTCATTACGAGCGCGAAGTCTTCATCTTCCAGTTCTTCTGGCGTCTGCTTTGCATTTCCTGCAGCCATCTGCGCGTAACTAATGCTGGGTTCGGCAATTCTGCCGGTTTTCTAGCAGTTGTTAATTTGGGGCGTTACCCTTCTGACATTTCTCGGGTGGGCGGGGCATCCACCGTAGTTTGCAGTGTGCAACCCGGTGCAGTTGCAACACTTTGCTTCGCCCTCTTCACGGGTCGTGCATTCCCTTGTGTTGTGTGCCCCGCACACTTCACACATCTGGGAGGCGCATGGCAACCGTTGGAGGTGTGTCCGAAACGCTGGCACTGGAAGCATTGACCGATGCCATTCTTCTTGTGGAGCGATTCCACACGTACTCTGAGGTATCCAATCGTCTTGATATTAAAGACCTCTTTGGCCTCTTCACTCCTTCCGAGGTGGACCAATACCATCGCTGTTTTTCTATGTTCGCGTCCGGCGAACATGCGACTGACCTTCTGTACTTCGAATCCCTTTGACTTCAGTTCTTCTTTGACGGTCTCTACCATCTCGTCATCTTGGGGAATGCCCTTGACGACCACCTTGATTGGTTTCGCCTCCTCCAGGAGGTACACGTTGAACTGCACGTCGGCGTCGTCCAGTGCAGCTGTTGCGGTTCTGTACTCCTCCGCGGAGCTGAGGAGCACGCTGATACCATCCTTTGTGGTTCTGGTGGTTTTCGGTGTTATACCGACAATCTTTAATTTCTTCATCGCCTTAGTATAATCCTCCTGTCGGTGGAGGATTAGTGGCGGGATCCTTTCACGTTTTTCGGGCATTTCCTTGCTGGGGGCTTCTGCGTCCACCCGTTGACGCTTGACTCCGCCCTCTTCGTTACGGTTTGGAAGCCGTCCTCTTCTGGAATAGTGTCTTCCTGCTTTGATGTAGTTGCTATGACGCTAACTTCCATCTTGGTAGGCACTTCCTTCTTCTTTGTAGCTGCTGAAGCTTCCTTCCCACTGGAAACCACTTCGTTGGTTTAGCCTTCTTCTCTTCCGCTTCTGTTTCTTCGACTTCGGCGGTTCTTGAGTCTCTTCGGCCTTGACTTCCTTAGCCTTTTCTACGGCTGGCTTGGTCGTAAACTTCTTTAATTCTTTCTTCGCTTTGTTGAGTTCGGCCTCTTGTTTGGCGTACAATCGCTGTAGGTCTTCTACCATCTTAACCAGCTCGTTGATGCGGATGCGCTGCTGGATGATGATCTCCTCAGGCTCCTCATCTTCGAAATCGCTGTCCCCGAACATCTTCTTTGCGTTCTTCTATGCCGGATCTATGTGGCTTGAACCACACAATTCCGGTGCGAAGATTGCTGAAATAAATAAGGATTAGTCACGTTACTCGTCGTACGTTCCCTTTCAAAAGATAGCGCCAATAGGCGTATCGAAAAAATCTGCGCAAACTCTCTCCCAAAACGCGTGCGTTCAGTTCGAGAGCTCAACACAGACTCGTCCTGTCGACTATATAACGGCGCACGCCCGCCCGCGAGGACTTATATGTTCTCGGGCGGTCGGCGCCCGTCAACCTAGGCCACGCCCTTCGGGCGGGGCCGGGCGCGTTTCAACATAAGGCATGCACACCCTACTCGGCGTCGACAGTTTTAGCCGATTATCGCACGTACGACCGTCACCTACCAAGTATAGAGATAGAGACATGTCCGGACGCGGAAAGGGCGGTAAGGTGAAGGGAAAGGCGAAGTCGAGATCCAGCAGGGCCGGGCTACAATTTCCCGTGGGCAGAATTCACAGGCTGTTACGGAAGGGTAATTACGCGGAGCGCGTCGGCGCCGGGGCTCCGGTATATCTGGCCGCCGTCATGGAGTATCTGGCCGCCGAGGTCCTCGAGTTGGCCGGCAACGCCGCCAGAGACAACAAGAAGACCCGCATCATACCGCGTCACCTGCAGCTCGCCATCCGCAACGACGAGGAGTTGAACAAGCTGCTGTCCGGCGTGACGATCGCGCAGGGCGGCGTTCTTCCCAACATTCAGGCCGTGCTCCTGCCCAAAAAGACCGAGAAGAAGGCCTAATCGGCTGCCGTCGTCGTCGTCGTCCCGTTCCCGCGAAGGAGGTTACCTAATGCCGACGGGATCGAGAGTAGGATACACGGGAGAACATCATCAATCGGCCCTTCTCAGGGCCACCAAGCGCGTATCGACACGTCAAAGGAACGAACCGCCATCGACGGGTAACGTTAGGTCGTCGTCCATGGTATATGTCCGCCGTTGCACAACAAATACGCCGTTAGGCGAGCGCGCGCGTCGTAACGACGACGACGACGACGATACGGTAGGTAGTACGCGCGAGCGCTAATTTGCACGAGTATTCGGGCGATGCCGTTAAGTATGGGCGGTCGTCCTACGTCGTCACCCGAGTCGACTATTCGACCGATCGACGTAGTCGAGCACTCGAACGTTCGAGTAGTCGAGTACTCGTAAATTGCCCGAGCACTCGGCGTACTCGGGTCCTCGAGTGATCGTGTGCCATCAGCCGAACCGGACCGGATGGCCGAGCACTCGAGCGCTCGAGTACCCGGCGGCGTACTCGAGTGATCGTATATATCTTGCGTTCGGGCGGTCGACCGTTCGAGCGCTCCGGATTATTCGAGTAACCCGGGCGATCTGCTCACGCGGATATTTCGATAATCGTATAAATTGCTCGAGTGGCACGGCACTCGACCGATAGAGTGTCGTATATCGCTCGAGTAGCCGGCGGCGTACTCGAGCCCTCGAGTGATCGATCGATCGATCGATCGCGCGTCATCCTGCCGGCGCCGATTATTCGAGTATTCACCCGCTCCCATTAACACACGCCGCGCTCGTTCTCGACACGCCGCCCACGTTCGGGCGTAATGGTCTGCGGGTTCTCCCCTTTAGGCAAGCTCCGATAGCGATCGTGGTTCTGAAAAGAACCTTTTTATGTTTTTCCTGTCCGCCGCATCCTCGCGCGCCGCCGCCGCCGTCGTCGTCGTCGTCGTCGTCCTCGTACGTCGTCCTCGTACGTCGTCCTCGTACGTCGGCGGCTCGATTTCGTTCGTTTAGCCGCCGAAGCCGTAGAGGGTGCGTCCCTGGCGTTTCAGGGCGTACACGACGTCCATGGCGGTGACGGTCTTCCGCTTGGCGTGTTCCGTGTAGGTTACGGCGTCACGAATGACGTTCTCGAGGAAGACCTTGAGCACCCCTCGCGTCTCCTCGTAGATGAGTCCCGATATGCGCTTGACGCCCCCGCGACGGGCCAGACGTCTGATGGCGGGTTTGGTGATGCCCTGGATGTTGTCGCGCAGGACCTTGCGATGACGTTTGGCTCCTCCTTTACCGAGTCCCTTGCCGCCTTTTCCACGACCGGTCATCTTGGATGTCTGTTCGTCTGCCTTTCTCCTGCTCTTATCGTCTCTAGAGATCCCCTAGGACGAGATTCAGGTATGCGTTCGCTGCGGATCGTGCTCGTACACACGTCGTCGTCGACTCCGCCGCCGCCCCGGTGAACGGTGATTCGTTATGGTATGTCGGAACATTGTTCCTTATACCCCATCGGCTACGATTAGGGTTTGGTGGGCCCGTTGCAGCGGTGTTGTTTGTCCCGGTTTAGTTTATTGCGGCACGTAATGCTTTCACGATCCTCATTACAA
>JARFJB010001376.1:0-25000 GCA_036346205.1 Vesta saturnalis
CGGTTATTTATTACGGCCGGTTCGATTACATTACGTTACGTTACGATTACGATTACGATTACGAAGATTACGATTACGATTACGATTACGATTACGATTATGATTACGATTACGATTACGATTGGTTTCGATTACGATTACAATAGCGATTACGATTACGGTTACGATTACGATTACGATTACGATTACGATTATGATCACGATTACGATTACGATTAGGATTACGATTATGATTACGATAACGATTACGATTACGTCTACGACTACATAACTGTTACGGTTACGGTTACGGTTACGATTACGATTACGATTACGATTACGATTACGATTACGATTACGACTACGTTTACTATTACTGTCACGATTGCGATTACGATTACGATTGCGATTACGATTACGATTACGATTACGACTACGATTACGATTACGATTAAGATTACGATTCCGATTACGACTACGATTACGATTACGATTACGATTACGATTACGATTACGATTACGATTACGATTACTATTACGATCACGATTACGTTTACGATTACGTTTACGATTACGATTACGATTACGATTACGATTACGATTACGATTACGATTGTGATTACGATGATTACGAATACGATTACGATTACGATTACGGCTACGATTACGAGTACGATTACAATTACGATTACGATTACGATTACGATTACGATTACGATTACGATTACGATTACGATTACGATTACGTAGATTACTTACGATTACGTTTACGATTACGATTACGATTACGATTACGATTACGATTACGATTACGATTACGATTACGATTACGATTACGATTACGATTTACGTTACGGTTATTACGGATACGATTACGATTACGATTACGATTACGATTACGATTAACGATTACATTACGATTGATTACGATTACGATTAGATTAAGATTAACGGTTACGTTTCGATTACGATTACGATTACGATTACGACTACGATTACGATTACGATTAAGATTACGATTACGATTACGATTACGATTACATTACGTTACGGTTACGTTACGGTTACGATTACGATTACGATTCGATTACGATTACGATTACGATTACGATTACGATTACGATTACGATTTACGATTAGATTACGATTACGATTACGATTACGATTACGATTACGATTACGATTACGATTACGATTACGATTACGATTACGATTACGATTACGATTACGATACGATTACGATTACGATTACGATTAATTACGGAGATTACGATTACGATTACGATTAGATTACGATTACGATTACGTTTTAGATTACGATACGATTGATTACGATTACGATTACATTACGATTACGATTACATGATTACGTAGATTACGATTACGATTACGATTAAATACGATTTCATTACGTTATTGGTTTGGTTACATTACGATTACGATTACGATTACGATTACGATTACGTTCGACAGTTTTTATTCTTCGGGTCGATTACGATTACGATTACGATTACGATTACGATTACGATCACGATTACGTTTACGATCACGATCACGATTACGATTAAGATTACCATTACGATTACGACCACGATTACGCTTACGATTACGATTACGATTACGATTACGATTAAGATTACGATTACGATTACGATTACGATTACGATTACGATTACGATTAATATTACGACTACGATTACGATTACAATTACGATGACGATTACGTTTACGATTACGACCACGGTCACGGTCACTGTCACGATCACGATTACGATTACGATTACGATCACGATTACGATTACGATCACGATTACGATTAAGATTACCATTACGATTACGACCACGGTTACGATTGCGATTACGATTACGATTACTATTACGATTACGATTACGATTACGATTACGTCAGTGTATCTGTGAGTCTGTGTCTCTGTGTGTCTGTGTGTCTGTGTGTCTGTGTGTACGTGTGTATGTGTGTCTGTGTGTCTGTTTGTTTGTGTGTCTGCGTGTCTGCGTGTCTGAGTGCCTGTTTGTCTGAGTGTATGTGTGTCTGCGTGTCTGTGTACCTGTGTGTTTGTATGTCTGCGTGTCTCTGTGTATGTGTGTAAGTGTGTCTGTGTGTCAGTGTGTCTGTGTACCCGTGTATCTGTGTGTCTGTGTGCCTATGCGTCTGTGTGTCTTTGTGCCTGTGTGTCTGTATGTCTGTGTGTCTGTGTGTGTGGGTGTATGTGTGTGTCTGTACGACTGTGGCCTTTTGTCCTTGTGTCTGTGTGTCTGTGTGCCTGTGTGTCCGTATGTCTGTGTGTCTGTGTGGCTGTGTGTCTGTGTGTCTGTGTGTCTGTGTGTCTGTGTGTCTGTGTGTCTGTGTGTCTGTTTGTCTGTGTGTCTGTGTGTCTGTGCGTCTCTGCGCCTGTGCGTCTGTGCGTCTTTTCGTCTTTGCGTCAGTGCTTCTGTGCCTTTGTGCGTGTGTGCGTGTGTTCGGGTGTGCGTGTGTGCGTGTGTGCTTGTGTGCGGTTGTGGGTGTGTGCGTGTGTGTTTTCGTGTGTGAGTGTGTGCGTGCGTGTGTGCGTGTGTGTGCGTATGTGCGTGTGTGCGTGTGTGCGTGTGTGCGTGTGCGCGTGTGTGTGTGTGTAAATGTTGTGTGTATGTGTGTAGTGTGTGTGTTGTGTGTTGTGTGTGTGTAAATTGTGTGTGTGTGTGTGTACGTGTGTACGTGTGTGCATGTGTGTCGTGTCGTGTGTGCGTGTGTACTGCTGTGGTGCATGTGTGCGTATGTGCGTGCGTGTGTGTGGTGTGTGAAATTGTGTGTGTGTGTGTGTGTAAATGTTTGTGTGTGTGTGTGTGTGTGTGTGTGTAAATGTTTGTGTGTGTGTGTGTGTGTAGTATGTGTGTGTGCGTGTGTACGTGTGTGCGTGTGTGCATGTGTGCTGTGTGCGTGTGTGCGTGTGCGCGTGTGTGCGTGTGTGCTGATATCTGTATGCGTGTGTCGTGTGTGCGGTGTGTGACGTGTGTGTACGTGTGTAAATCTGTGTGTGTGTGTAAATATGTTCTGTATGTGTGTGTGTGTGTATGTGTGTGTGTGTAGTGTCGTTGTGCATGTGTGCGTTGTGTGCGTGTTCGTGTGTGCGTGTGTTCGATAGTGTGTGGTATGTGCGTTGTGTGCGTGTGTCGTGTGTGCGTGTGCCGTGTGTGTGTGTGTGTAATGTGTGCATATGTTTGTGCGTGTCGTGTGCGCGTGTTGTCATGTGTGCGTGTGTGTGCTGTGTGTGCTTGTCTGTGTGTGTGTAAATGTGTGTGTGTGTGTGTGTCGTGTGTGTGTAAATGTGTGTGTGTGTGTGTGTTTGTATCTGTGTCGTGTGTGTGTGTGTGTGGTGTGTCGTGTGTGCGTGTGTGCTGTGCGTGTGCTGTGTGCGTGTATGCGTGTGTGTGTGTGTGTGTGTGTGTGTAAATCTGTGTGTGTGTGTTAAGTATGTCTGTATGTGTGTGTTGTGTGTGTGTGTGTGTGTGTGCGTGTGAGTATGTGTGCGTAGTGTGTGTGTGCGTATGTGTACGTGTGTGCTGTGTGTGTCGTGTGTGTGTGATGTGTGCGTGTGTGTGTGTGTGTGCATGTGTGTGTGTCGTGTGTCGTTGTGATATGTGTGTGCGTGTGTGTGTGCGTGTGTACTGTGTGTGATGTGTGTTGTGTGTGTGTGCGTGTGTGTGATGTGTGGTGTGTGTGTGCTGTGTGTGTGTGTGTAAATTGTGTGTGTATGTGTGTGTGTGTGTGTGTTGTGTGTGTGTGTGTGTGTGTGTGTGTGTGTGTGTGTGTGTGTGTGTGTGTGTGATGTTTGTGTGTGATTGTGTCTGTGTGTGTGTGTGTGTGTGTGTGTGTGTGTGTGTGTGTGTGTGTTTGTGTGTGTGTGTGTGTGTGTGAGTGTGTGTGTGTGTGTGTGTGTGTGTGTGTGTGTGTATGTGTGATGTGTTGTGTGTGTGTACGTGTGTGCGTGTGTGCATGTGTGCGTGGGTGCGTGTGTGAGTGTGTGCGTGTTTGCGTAAGTGCGTGTGTGCGTGTGCGTGTGTGTGCGTGCGTGTGCGTGTATGTGCGTGTGTGTGCGTGTATGTGTGTGTGTGTGTGTGTGTGTGTGTGTGTATGTGTGTGTGTGTGTGTGTGTGTGTGTGTATGTGTGTGTATGGATATATGTTAGTATCCACGATAACTCCATAACAGAAACATTTACGTACTTAAAATTATGTACTTGAGCTTGTGTTCGTTTGGTTTAGATCTGCTTAGATTTTGGGAGGAATCCAGTGGAGAAGAGGAGGGTTTATTAGGGTCATTTATTGGTTTTTATCAAATATTTCTGAAACAGCTGCATATTTCAAAGATGTAAAGTTACCCAAACATATCGATTAACTATGTTCTATGAATTTTTTTAATTGACGCATAATTTATTTGTAAAATAATTCCTAAAGTACAGTTTAAGTATTAGTTCAGATTTTTTGAATAACTATTTATTTTATTAGAGAAAGTACAGGCATGTTTATTAGAGAAAATATAATTCTACATAACTTTTCTTTATGTAGTATCTTAGTATAATGCAAGGTAAAAAAAATAGTAAATACGAATGAAAATTGTTATAATGTGTCATTGATATTTTATATATGCGGGTGGCTTTGGAATTTTTTTTTAAGTTAACACGTATTATTTATGTCTATCTGGAATGAAGTTTTAAACGTTATTCTGACATAGATTATGATTTTTGTTTTTCCAATGTTGCATATTTACGTCATGAGCTTAGTATAAAAGTAAATAAAGATATAATTATTCTATAAAATGTTATTAAAATTATTTCACTTCTTTTAAGTTCCATTTTGTATGTTGGAAAGTCGTGTGGTGTTCCACACCAGATATTAATTTTAGTTTGGTTTACAATTGCATTGTTCTCATTTAAAAATAAAGATTTTTGTGCAGCATAAAACGCTTCCTGAATTCCTAAATGTTGTAAAATAAGATTTTACTTTCAAAAGGCAAAAAGTCTCTACTCGGTCATTACAGTGAAACATGTCCAAGGGTACTTTTATGTATTTCTCTGGGATAAAACATATTTCACGAGCGATTTTTTTGTGCCTAATGCACCAACTTTCACAAATAAAAATAATTAGTCCTGTTAGAATTGCGATAACGTTGTTTCAATACATTTCTGCTTTTCTCAAAAAGTACTTTTTAAAACTTGTTGCGTTTTATAAAAAAGCTCCTCAAGTACACAAAAAATTTTACTGGTGCATAATTGATCAACATGACACTGGTGTTTTTCTAAAACAGAGCATATATGCCTACTCTTTGATTAAAATTACATAGGCAACGTTTATATTAATGTAAACAAAAATTCTAAAGCCTCCCGCTTCTATAAAAATATCAATAATTCAGCTTCATTTTCAATCGTATTTAATTTTTTCGTTTATTTCGCTTTACATTAAGAAACTTTATAAAGAAAATTTATGTAAAATTAAATTTTCAACAATATAGCGCATGTTAAATTGGTGATTTTTAGGTACACACTACCTAATAAGTATTAGTCTTGGAGCTTTTCAACAAAAATCGAATGAAAGCCTACACCTTGGGGTGCATGTTAGACCAATTACTTTTTTTATTAACTGCTTGGGAATTAAAAAAAAATTATTTATAGATAATAAATTTTTACCTTGTCTTTGTAAACAAAAGTATTTATAAAACTTGTTTTAATAACGTTTTTTGAATTCTAATTGGTCTTCCATATAGCCCAGGATACTTCTAAAACTTCAGAGCTGTAGGTCAAAAATTGGCTGAGCGTCACGTACCTAAACTTAACATTTGAGATTTTACGGGAAATCGCATTTTAAAGGAAGCCGATATGAAATTGTTAATTTTAAGTTTACTTACTTATTAAAATATGCCTTATCCATAGTCTTGATTGTCTTTCTGACTCTCTTCATCTTCTCTTTCCCTCTTTAGCTGTCTTTTCTACATCCGAGCTTCTTTTGTAATAGTGAGTACTGCTTTCTTAGATATGTAAATTCAGTCGATTGTCTTCCAGCCCTCAATTGTATTTGAGCTCAATGTACAGCATAAATGCTTTGGAACAAAGCCTTTGGCTATATTTCCATCATTGAAAGTTAGTACAGTATCAGCTACCTCAAATTTCAAGGTTTCAATACACTCAAATTCTGTTTTAGTCACGCGTTTCCAAGTTATGCTGTTGAAGGATTCATTTCGGTTTTGCGTTTGGCCATGTAGGCGTTTTTTCAATAGCTCTGGTTTAGCTAGGTCCTTATATGTAGGTCTTATGGTCAGTAAAACTGGTTTTGGTTAGGAGTTTTGTGAGTGTAAGGCTGATTCAGTTCTAGAGCTTTGTTGTACAGGCATCAGCTGTCTTTACCTTTCGAACAAAGATGATGTAGTTGATTGTCATCTGTGGACAGCTTGTCAAAATAAGTAGACCACACAGCTCTTATAATGCTATGTAAATTGTTGTAATTCCTTCTAATTGCTAAGCCACAACAGTTTTCAGGCGTGTCAATAGTTGCATCTGTTAGTCTGCCTTTTGCTCTTATAGATTTACTATCTGACAATTTTTGACCTCTCACATTTATGCACAACGCTGGCAATCGACTTCCCATCCATTCCTGGATATATCCAACACATTCCATTTTTTCTATTATAATTCCCATAAGTTTTGTCTACTACCATACCAGCAAATGCTTTGGAGTCTCCATCCCCGAGATACTTTGCATATGTGACACCCCTTGTTTCTACCAGTCTTCGAAAAATGTTCATTGCACCAGCAAACTCCATCCCCCACTTGACACTTTGAAGTTATATTTACAGTCATGGCGACGATTATTTTCATTTTTATAAACATGGCAAAATTTTGTTAGGCACTCATAGTGAATAACTTTACCGTTTAGCGATGTATAGCCCCTTTTTTGCCACACCACATCTATTGCGGCTGATATTGCATTAGGCCTATCAGTCTCTTAATTTTCTGTGCTGCAACTTTCATAGTTTGCTGTGAAACATTTTAAACTGCTGGTGAAAGAAATCAGATTTGAAATTCCAGTGAATTTTCGAGACTGTGAAGGTAAGTCCAACATCGCACATAGCATTGGACCTCCAGCATAACCCTTGTCTATGGAACGTAACCCGTAAACCATCGTACATTTACCTCATCAGCCTTAGATGGCAGTTGTATTGAATCACAAAAAGGTGTTTTAGGATCGCAGTTACCACACTGTAATACATAACTTACAGGAATACCTTGCCTAGGTTTATCTTCTTTAAACACCGTGTTACCTTTCAGGCAAATTTTGCAAACACACGATTCAACCAGAACTTTTTGTAGCAATTCCAAATTAAAAATTGAATGGCCTTTGGAAATGTCATCAATATCAGTTTTAATTACATCAAACTTAGTTCCTGAAATTTTCTTTTTTGATGCACCAACACTCTTTTTCTTTCCTGGGTCAGACTCAAGCCTAGAATCATTGTCTGCATTCTCATTTCCATGAAAACGTCTTTTGTCAAACCTCTTTGTTCTAGGCATAATTCAATTCACTGTACAATTAGTTGTGCAGACTTCCTGAAAGACGCTGTGTATTGACTGCTTCCGTAAACCAACACATACAAAAAATAATTCTTCTAGATTAATCGCTACTACTTATGTTCCAGCACATACTCAGACGAAAAAATAAACAGTGATGGTGCGAATTGATTGTTCGTAAGACCTAATTAAAATTTACCCTAATAACACTGACGCATTTATAGATCAGTCAATCCTTCACCACTGAGGTCGATTTGCTTTAAATAATCGTGAGTTTATATGTACACTCACGCCCCTAATAACAGGATTTTAACGGGGTTTTAAGATGGTCGTGCGCACTACACGGTGACTTACATGTACGTTTTAATTCATGCCTTTAAACGCGTGTAAAAATTAGGCAATTTGATTTACTGAATGTCCTAAATGTTTCTCACAGAATAATTTAATTACAATTGATGAACAATTTCTAATTGGCGACAAACGGTCAATTAAGTGCTGCTAATAAATGCACATATTAGTATTGTCTAATATGGTATAATTTATAATACTTAACACCTTTAATTACACAAAGGCTCACTTTAAAGCTAGTTTTCGATCGTGCGGTTATATACACAGCGCTTTCTAACTCAGTGATTGCTGTTCATTACAAATCTGTTTAGACACTTCTTAAATTCTTGAAAAAGCTTTATAACAATTTCCAACTCACATTAACTCGTCTTGAGTGCAAACCTTTAAATATTTTATCCCCAAAACGGGTTTTTGCAGTAAACTAGTATATACTGCGGCACGGACTGTAAAAACTAGCACAGGTCGTCACAAAATACTAGCGTACGACCGTCCTCTCGAAGTATAACTTTGAGCCCGAGTATCTGTCTTTACTCTGTCAGTATTTTCCTTATATACATCGCGGCATCCATTTTGCAAAACGTCATCATAATATTTGTCCAGCTAATAACAAAGAAGCCTGTCACAGGGAAGCTTCAACATCACATGCATTTCCCGGCACACAAGTTAGAAAAATTACTGCAAGGGAACAAACGCAACCGATACCTCAAAATCTCTGTCATTTTGAAATATTTATAAAAATCTTAATAATTCTTTGAAACATCGTAATTTCTCATCCGTACTTACTCCTCATAACATATCGATCAACTTTTTATGAAAGTCCAAATATGCGCGACGTTTGCTTCCGCAAAATTCAGTAAATTTCAACACCACTTGTCCTTGATCGTACCTAAATTTTTTATTCTGTAATGTTGTGTTATTTATACAAGCAAAAATATACATACATATTCTTCCTCTACACTTTAATACAATATCAACACATCATAAATTCGCACGATGCACATTTACAGCAACTTTAAACTCTGCATTCCTTAAAATGCGGTAGTCAAATACAGTAGTATTCATTATCGTATCAACAGGGTTGTTACTTAAATATTATTTCTAATTCAAATTTAATACTTTCAACTCACTTAAACATGATTTTACATAATACTCAACTCTTCACTAAAATTCGATACAAATCAAAAGCAGGACATTAGTTTGTTTACATAAACAATACCAGCTGAGAGACTATTTCATAGACTTATTACTGTAAGATATCAGAAAACCAGGTTAGCCAACATTACCCTCCATTCGATCACAAAGTTATATAAGTTGTGTAAAATAGATTATACCAATTAATTTGTTTAAGAAGCAAATCAAAGATGAATTTTTATTTGCCTCATTATTTTTCCTAACCCACTTATAGTATGTCTTAGATTTATGTTTACATTTACGTTTACTTGTACTGTTTCTTAATATGTCAATATTAAAATCTCCACATAACATAATCCGTTGAGATTTTGCGTGCACATGTAGAAGATGTTCTAACTTCTCAAAAAACGTATTCGTACCTGTTTTACCTGTTATACAAACAACGGTTATGTTGTATTCAATTATTTGCACAGCATAGTATTAAAAAATCGATTCTACACTTACTAACACATTGTTGTGTATGTGAGAAAATTTAATACTGTGTGTAACTAAAATAAGCGAGGTTATTTATATCACAAACAACGTTATTGATTGTACCATTTGTGTTAACAATAGCTATAACTTGTTAATTATTTAAATTAAATTTTAAATTTAAAATATCAGCACAGTGGCGTCTGGGCTATCCGCTAGGATTAAAATATTTCGGTTAATACTTTTTTTTTACTGAGTAATTTGTGTATGGGACTTGTGAGTTGGATATTTACAATTGTCGTTTGCGATTGTTTAACACTATGCATTAACGTATTATCATTGACTTTCGGTTTCTCAGAACGAACATTTGATTTTAGCATTTTATTTATTTAAACATGATATATTGTATTTCATAACTTTAATTACGCCAAACAGTTTTTAACATTACATGCAGAGTAATAAATAAATTTTTTACCCTTTTTTGAATGTGTGGACTTCGATACATTTTCATCTTTTGGATCGGATAAATAATTGTCATTTTCACATAGAGCAGAGCTTGACTTAACAGCACTCTTTAATTTTGAAATTAAAACTTGTTTTTCCCGGACTTGTAAATTCCATACTTGGCAAGGTGTTGTTTCAATTTGTGCATTTTTAATTCTGGAATTTTAATTTTCAGTAGAATCACTAGTTTATAGCGAGACGGTGAATCTCAAATACGACTGGTTAATTGTAACACTGTTACTAATAATTTGTGTTTTTGAGTGGGAATACAACCACGTCCGCTCCGTTCAACGTCGACGCAATAAGTGTGAAGAAATGTAACAAATTGTATATAGAAAAGACTGAAAATCTCACGGATTTGTATTTAGTGACATTCAGTGGTTTGGATTTTAACTTAGCACAAAAATTGTTGTCTTAAGTATCCAAAAAATTGACCAATACGGTTATTAATTATTCAATTTAAAACGGAAAATACGTCATATCTAAGCTAAACAAACACGATAAAGTATTTATAAAGTCTTAAATTTAACAAACGACGAAATCAGGGTTATAATTCCTAAATTCGAGAAAAAATACGCAGCTCACTCAAACAAATAAAAAACTGCTTACCTTTTAGCGAATCCGGGCACTACGGTATCGATAAGTTGATTCCTATAAGAAAAAAAATTGCGACTACTCGCAAAGCTATCCTGTGCAAAAAAGAACAGCTTATCGGTCAACGTCGTCTACTTCATTATTACGTTGCTTTATAATCTACAATCTGCTTTAAAGTGACTTACTACCAAAATCATAATAACTAACAGTCAAATCGAGAAATTCTCATTAGTCACTACATTAAAGCTTAATAAAACTTCAAAAGGTTACTATAAAAAAACTTGTCTAAGTTCAATGAATTGATTACAATGAAAGTGAAGATAAATGGATGTTGTTGTAAAATTACTTAACTCAGAAGTTCTAATAGTAATTCAAACATTAAAAATCTTAAACGTGAACCAAAATATCTACTCTTCAACTTATTACTTTACGTTGACAAGATATTAGGTTCAGAGGACGAAGTACCAGTGGATTCACATCTCTTAATAAAACAGTTAGCAATGGTCGTATGTCATGCCATTGAATTCTGGTACAGTTACAAAAAAACACATTAAATTTTGCAATTCAAAGCAAGAAACCAAAAAATAATAATCCAAGACATATTATCAACAACTATCTTTCAATCAATACAATGGATATAACAGCGACATCGGTAACATAAATTTTGACATACTTGCATGAAATAGACTTCGAATACACAAAATTGCACAGATACAAATTTAAGGTAACGAATAAATCGTGTGAATGAATAAGCTTGTTCCTAAATTTCCTGAGGGGCTTTTTAACAATAATTTACACGATAGCAAGCGAAGATGTGTTGAAGTTTTAACTTTCAGCTAAAGATTAAAATTTACGACTGCGCAAAGGACAGGAGTCTAATTCTTTGAATTTACGTTCTTCAAGTATCTGTTTGGCCATGATGATGGTGCTTTTGCAAATTTTCCTTACGGCAATATAGTCGGCGTGATTTTCGACAGATTTATTTGATTTCCATTTGGTATAGGGTTTATGTTTTTGCGATCAGTGCAAGCTCTATTAAACCAGAGTTCGGAACGGGTATGGCCTACACGGTTATGTTTTTTAGAAATGTATAACCACATCAAGATAACCTCAATTACTGAAAGATCCATGTTTGAAGAGGAGGACCGTTTAAAGCAATACTCGCGACAGGGGAAGGTTGCAAGAACATCTCGCAGTTTGCTACAGATTTAAAGCACCGCATAGTTCCATCTGTGCAACAGTGGAATTGGGTACAGAGGAAGTTATTTCGATTAAGTAGTGGTCCGATTGACCAAGTGGGAAAAGGACTCTTTTTTTATTGACAAGTGGGTTAGTTGTAAGGAATAAGTCCAGGAGATGTGCAGTATGGTTAGGGTTGTCAGGGATTCTGGTTGGTTCAGAAATCATTTGTGTGAGATCGCAGGGTACAGCAAACGTTTCTGCACTATGACCTGCGTGATTAGTGGTAGATGAAAATTGAAGCCAATTGGAGTGGTGCACATTAAAATCTCCCAGAATTAAATTATCGCAAAATAGAAACTGTGATAAGAAGTAGTCTATTTTCAGACTAAAGTAATCATAAGGATCTTGAAAATTCTTATCATTGGGAGACCTATAGATTAACTCACTGCGTTGAACTTTTTTTTTTGATGTTGGTCTTCAAATAAAGAAATGGCAGCCGTTTCATAAATTAGACCAAACTCTGTAGCATATGTACCGCTAAAACTAGAATACAGCAGAGCAGCGACAGTTTTAGCGGTGGAGGTGCTTTTTTTCATTTTACATATTTTTCCAAATGTCGATACAGTTAAACGTTTCTTCCGCTCCATTTTCCATTGCGCACAATTACTTGTAATTGCATTACACTGCTCGATCAACTCTTTTCAGTTCTCCATTAGTTGTTTTATTTTTTCAATATAATACTCCAGGTCTAAGCCGGTATTTCCTCAACTTTCGTTTTGGAACACGACCTGTATAAATAACATTGTATTATGATTCTTTAATAATGCATCCATCTTAAGTTTGGTGGTAACCTGTTGCGCTTTAATTTTTTCCGTTCGGAATTTTTGCAAGCACAGCATACCATACAGAAAGTCACCTTTGGTGTTAAACAATATAGCAGCGGACTTGCATCTGCATTCATATGAACCTTTCAATGCAAAGTTTACTCTCTTTCCTCCTACAAATTTAGCTACTACGGAATTAAATGTTTCAGCATCATTCGTGTCGAGATCATACAGCAAACTGCTCACATTTTGGGCCAATCTTCTATTAATGTTCATTATTGCGTGACATAATCCGCTTAATTTTACGTCAGAAACCAGATTCTTCTAAAAGACTATTATTGTTACTGTTCAATTAATGATAAATAGTGTTTTCAAATACCTTTTGGTTTCCTTCCTCTTTACAGAAATACTTATCACATTGAAAGTGCTCCCCAAAGATATGATTGTGACCGTTTATCACAACTTTCCCAAGCAGAACTTCTTTTTTAACAAAAGGTTTGTTCTAATTTTTTCTAAAGGCAATAGCTTTTGTGACAGCACATCTGAATCTGCGTAAGGAATCACTTGAGGCGACTTGTTTTCGAAGAGTAATAGGGAAGGTGGTGTTCTAATTGAAAGGTCGGACAGTTTACTGATGTAATTTCTCAGGAGATGATTTCTACATTCTACTTTTTCGATCACAAAGATAGATCTGTATGGTGCCATTTCTATTAATTTTCTGCTGTCACCATCACCTATAATCTTCCGTAATTATTGATGCCTCCATAGCGGTTGAACTAACGGTCCAGTTCTTAAAACAAACATGAGTTGGTGATTTTGTTAATTTTGCTCTGGTGTGAACAAAGCAATATTTAATTTTTACGGCCAGATACAATATCTTTTTGGTTTTTGGTCCAATAATGCAATAATGCCTACGTAAAATAAAATATAGTAGTCAATATTTAATTAACATTGTAATACAACTCCAGACAAAGCGTTATAATTCGTCTTATATGATAGACTAATCATCATCTTCTCCACTAGCCTTGGCAAATTGAATGATTTCAGCGTTTGTAACTGAAATGGAGTCGGTTTCAGCACATACAACTCTTTCCGAATTGCATGGAAGGTTTATAACATAGCCCTTATTGAGTACTATAACTGTATCTAGATATAAAACCTTTTTCCATCTCCTACAAACATTTAGAATTACCTATTTATAACGATGCCTATGTTTTGGTATAATTATATAAATACAAAATAAAAATTCTACTAACCTGGCATTTAGTTGTCTCATTCGCACTTTCATGTCATGACAAATGCAAATACAAATTTTCACACACCAATCTTTGATAGGTATGATAAGATTCGCAACTACTCACTGCTGCAGTAGCACCCGATAAATAATGTTTTACGTTTTTACGTTTTTTATATAAATACCAACATATGTAGGCGCAATTATCAACCTAATTAGTTACTGCCGATGATTTATTTATAATGGTAAACAACAATTAACAAATATTTCACTAACGTACTTCGTAATTAATTATCAATTTAGCCTAACAAAGTTGGATTATTTGGGATGTCTGGACAGTATTTTTTGCGTTTTGTTTGGGTTGCTTCTTAATCTCCACCGGTTGGCCCAGTTAGAGAAGTGGGTAAGTTGTTGCGTTATTAGTCTATTTTCCCCATCACTACCCTTCCTGACCGCCCAGATAGCAGTGTCGTCGGCAAATTAGGCTATACTTCTGTTCAGGTTGGTACTTTGGGGAATGTCGTAAATAGTGTAAGAAATAGGTGCCAGTGGCGACCCTTGCGAAACCCCGGCGGTAGGACGAAATGTGGGGGAAGTAAAGGAACCTACTGGTACTTCACACGTCTGCCTGTCAGAAATGAGAGGAGTCGGACGAATGCGATCGGGAAGAATAACTATCATAGTTTGTGTATTATTACCACTTGGATACGCGCATACCTACCTAGGAATAACGTTTACCAAAACCCTCGGACTCTGACAAAGTACGCAACCGATCCAACCTTCTCGGCGCCTTTAATTACTGATAAGTCTTGGAATACATACCAGATCTTGGAAGTATCCCAACAAAACAGTTTCATTAATTATGCTTGTTTCATTTGTATTTAACCAATCCATAGATTTGGTGTATTCCAAATCGTAAATGGTTTTTGATTTTAGCGGCAACAATTTTGCAATTGCTTTTTCTGCTTTTTTCTATATTGGATTTGGAATTTGTACGCTCATTTTGAACAATTCATTTTGGACCAAATGAATTCACATATAACAACTGTTGGTGTTGTCACTAAAATCCCTAGATACCCAACTTACAAACTGATTGATATAAATGACAATTTTATAACGAAATTAAATTACCTTTTAGGGGAAAAAAATTTGTATGACACCACGGGCATTAACGGATGTTTATGACCACGGGCGGCTAAAAAGGCCTCTCGTCGCTCTCGAGGGCATAAACATCTACTTAATGCCCTTAATACATAAATAACTATTACTTTAGTATACCTATTAAAACTAATTAAGAACGTATTTTTTACCTACGGTTCGATTAGAATTTATTTCAAAACTTCTTAACAAAAACAAAGTCTTTAAAATATGGAGAAATTCTTTATGTGTAGTAAAAAAATATTATTTCACATTAACCCCATGGCAATACTCTGTACTTTACATATGCAAGGTATTATTACATTTACTCCCTTCTGCGGGGAAAGTATATAATAACATAATAAAATATAAATATAATAAATATCAATGATTGAAATGACAATATTAGAAAGGTATGACGCAGTTAGTCCAAGTCATTTTAGCCTGATTTCAGTGTAAGCTTCCAGTGATTGGTTAATTTCGTGTACGTCACTAAAAATGAGTGGATTTAATTGGATGGTCGTTTCGGCAAAAAAAAAATGTTTTTCTATAAAATCTTTGATGAGACAATTATGTGAACTGTAACAAGTTCTAATAATTTAGATACAAATTAAGTATTTTTTAATTTATTATTGACTATATAACTAAAATATTCATTTCTTGAATAAAAATCGTGCATTTTTTGCACTTTTTAGTAATTTAACCGTTTCGATAACAATTACAATTATCGTCTTCATTAAATGATAATAGTTTTTTTTCAAGAAGTATTTTGTCAAAAAATGAATGAAAATATTCGAAAGGGAACTGACTTAATTATGATATTTTTCGTATGTTATACTTTTTTGTACAGTTTATCAAGTACAATGCCGTACAATATATCAAATTCCCTTTAAATGATGTGCTAGTTGCACAGCATGTGTAATAACATTATTAATGGCATTAACTGAATACTTACTAGCATGTAGTGATGTTAATTGATGCTACTAATTTTTCTATAATGCAGGATTAATGTACTCATATTATAATGATCCTGAAAATCTTTACTGTAAATCTTCCTGTCCTAGTAAATAATTCTTATCAAAACTTAATTCCTATTTCCTTCCACAACTGTTTCATCATTATTTATAGATATCATTTGTACACTCCTTTCCCCCTTCATCCCAATTACCTGTAAATACCAGACCGCCGCATTTCACACTCACTTCTTAAACTTGCGCTTATACCTGACTTTAACTTTTACATTATACTTCTACCCTGTACCTTTATTATTAGCCTGACCAGTAACCAGACCAGCATGATGAGTATTCCTTGACCCGTAACCTAACCTGACCAGCATTATTTATTTATCCCCGCACGCGTTTTTGTACAATCATCTTGGAGGTGATACGCCCCGTAAAGGGCGCATAAAAGTGACCCGGGTAAGATGCCTTTAGTTTGACGGTTGTTACGCTCCAAAAAGCTAAGCACATTTCTAAACTCAGAATTATCCCTTATAACTATAAGAACCCATATCACAAAGCAGTAAAGCTCAATCATTAATACAACCTTCTTGGAGGTAATACGCCCCGAGAGGGTCTAGCACAAGTGAGCGCCGCCGAGCGATGTCATGGCTGAGGCTAACCGACAAATGGTGCAACAATCGCGTGTAAAAAATGGAGTTATGATGTAGTATTCACTCTTTAACTTTTGTATTTTGCATCAAGGTATAAATACAATATAACAATTCGATAAAAACAAATTCAACTTAGAATTAAGGTTCAAGGTTACTGTACTTACCTATATCCACAGTATATTCAATGTTAAAATTTATGTAAATCGATGATCGGTATCGGTATTTATATAAGCAAGTAAAAGAGGGTAACAATTTCGTGAATTTACTGAAAATACAATCGGCGATGAGCTGGCCGACGGTGAAATGGACGAATCGGCCACGATGAGTCGGTGGCGCTAACTTGTCCTATTCCCCCCGAAAGGAGTACTTGAGGGTTGTGCAGGACGTCGTTAATGTGACAGTGGTTACGCCCCGAATCCTTAACTACATCTGCTAGTAGTAGATTTCCCTTAGCGATACCAACCATAATACCTTAGCCGGCAGTTTCGACACCGAACAGGGTATTACTTCTAAACCAAATCCCAACCAGGGTCTCAATTTGATAAATACATATTTACCCTGTTATCTGCATTCGATACAATTTCCCCTACATACCAGATTTAATTTAATTATGAACAACCAGCATATATTCACACCTAGACCGCATAAATAATTCATTTGTATGTATCAACACCTTCACCCTGTATATAAATTACAATCCCCTAAACTAAACGTCTAATCACTACATATCAATAATTTCCTGATCTTTCAGTAGCACTGAATTGAAGAAACTTCAGTTTATCAGCTTTTTATTATCAGTTCTCTAACTTTTACACATAATTACCAGAACATTTAATACTCACCTGTAATTAATTCCGTTATAACCCTGAACTCACATAATACACAATTCACTAATTTATTTTATATTTCCAAAGTAATTAATATACTCATTTACCAAATGCTTAACGTGTTTGTAGTAGTAGAATTAATTTTACTTATTTTTATCGCTTCAGGTTTCAAAATTGTTTTATTTGTTTATTATTTGTGACCTAATAAATGTGTTATACACCAATTAAGTTTAATTCCCAGATAGGTAACACAAATAGTATCAAGCTAGTGAAAATTAAGAACACGACCTGGGATTCTAAAAGGGGTCAAAAGAATTAAAATTGTCATTTGTAAAGACAGGTACAGTGCAATACTTAATGAGGTAAATTCTTTGATTATCTATAATCTGGATGTATGCTGGAGATAAGCTGTTACTGTTGAGAATAAAGAACCAGTGTAACCTTTTCAAAATTTTATTTTAGATACGTTCAGAGTAATCGCCTTTCTTCTTGTACTGCTTAAATGCTCCAAGCCAAGCAGCACTAGGAATACTATTAAAATAACACCTAACAGTAGCATTGGTCTCTTCCTCTGAAAAAACTTTCATGATGTTCTGTTTTAGACCAAAAAACAGCCAAAAATCGTACATTGCCAGATTCGGTGAGTAGGGAGAGTATTCGATTATTTTAAACTTGTTTGCAGCCAAATAATGCCAAGTTAACTCAGTAGTGTAGGAAGAAGCATTATCGTGATGTAGCATAAAGAAAGGTCTTTGGTACCTTATTTATACACTTCCGGCAAACAGTGTTCGACGTACCATTTAGCTGTGACAGTCTTCTGCTCCTCTGGCCTAATAGCTAGACGACGTATCTAATTCCGTTATTTGCTTCCACAACCATCTTCACAGCATCAATGTTTTCATGTCACAACGGTAACGGGAGGGCCTGCGCCTTTCTGGTGATCAACTGTAGTTAGTCACGTTCGTAGTACTTGTACCATCTGTAAATTGTTGCCAAGGGAGGAGCGTAATCGCCAAATGTTGAGTCCCAATTTCCTTCGCAGTCACGATCACTTAAGCCTTTCTTAAAGTCATAAAAACCGTTAAGTAGAAGTGTTCTCGGGTTAATCCCATTTTTTCAATACACTTTCGAAACTTAAAGCTATCTATTTCAAATGCTATTTAAGATAAATTAAAAATGAATCGGCAAATGCCAACTAAAGGGTTGTTCTTACTGAGGCTACATTTTTTGTTTTCCATATCCTACCTAATTTCTTCATTCTCAATAATAATGGCTTGCCCCACGTGTTAGTCTACACTAGTAAGGAGCTTATAACTTATAACAATGTCATTTACAATGTGTCAGCTTCGTGTAGCCTGTAGGATTTTATGTCTACAAATCACATTTCTGGCAGCCCTTTGAGTTTGAAACCTTCAGATTCATAGTACAAACGACCTCACTATTTTGTGAATAAGTAAATACTGTGAAATAGTCTAATTATATACGTTTTTATTATACTAAATAATACAAAATAAGGAAAATGCTATATAATAAAGAAAAAAAACTTAAGTTACCCTGGATAAATGAACAAAACGATAAATAAAATTCATTCTGATTGGTCCTGTACTAAGAACGCCACTGGTCACTTTTCTCGGCGATCGTCTCGCCCTCTATGCGTAGAGTTGTAAAATACTTGATTAGCTACATGTGGGTTTTTCCTTTAATGAAATATTAAAAAAATATTATTTAAACGCTAGCGGTAGTGTGGATGGATCAATGTTTCGGTGATGTGATGTGGAGATATACAGATTAGGCTATGAACCATGTGATTTTGAAGTTTTGACTTTTAAACATGTATCGTTAACTAGTATGCTATTAATTAAGTGTGCCTGAATGAGCTATAGATCGGATGTATTTTTATGATTATGAACTGGTCTAAAGTGGTAGCGGAGAAGACATACAGTGGCAATGAAATCTCGGCTGTAATCGGCATCGTGTTGAGGTGGGGTGAATAATTTTGTCCTAAGTGGATATAAGAAAGTGTATTAAAGGTGGAGAACTACAAATAGATGGTATTGTAGGGGAATTAATAGGAAAGGACCTCGTATTCGGAGCCTCAACTGCTGTCTACGGTCCAGGAGGGTAATTAGGTATCAGAAAGGTTTATTTGCATGGAAGTAGCTATCTTTTCGGGGCAGAATCTCCGTTGAAATAAATACATCGGTTGTGACAATTCATTAGTCCACCTCGGTGCGGTTGCAGCCAAAATGTAACGTCGAGCAAAGGGTAAAGTGAAAAGGGTGCTTGTCTGTTGCGTGTGTGTGTGTGTGTGCGTGTGTGTGTGTGTGTGTGTGTGTGTGTGTGTGTGTGTGTGTGTGTGTGTGTGTGTGTGTGTGTGTCTGTCTGTCTGTCTGTCTGTCTGTCTGTCTGTCGGTCCGTCCGTCCGTCCGTCCGTCCGTCCGTCCGTCCGTCCGTCCGTCCGTTCCGTCCATCCGTCTGTCTGCCTGTCCGCCTGTCTGCCTGTCTGCCTGTCTGCCTGTCTGCCTGTCTGCCTGTCTGCCTGTCTGTCTGTCTGTCTGTCTGTCTGCCTGTCTGCCTGTCTGCCTGTCTGTCTGTCTGTCTGTCTGTCTGTCTGTCTGTCTGTCTGTCTGTCTGTCTGTCTGTCTGTCTGTCTGTCTGTCGGTGTGTCTGTGTGCCTGTGTGTTTGTGTGTTTGTCTGCCTGTCTGCCTGTCTGCCTGTCTGCCTGTCTGCCTGTCTGCCTGTCTGTCTGTCGTGTCTGTCTGTCTGTCTGTCTGTCTGTCTGTCTGTCTGTCTGTCTGTCTGTCTGTCTATCTGTCTGTCTGTGTGTCTGTGTGCCTGTGTGTTTGTGTGTTTGTCTGCCTGTCTGCCTGTCTGTCTGTCTGTCTGTCTGTCTGTCTGTCTGTCTATCTGTCTGTCTGTGTGTATGTCGTGTGTCTGTCTGTGGGTCTGTGTGTCTGTCTGGTGTCTGTGTGTCTGTGTCTGTGTGTCTGTGTGTCTGTGTTGTGTCTGTGTGTCTGTGTGTGTGCGTGTGTGCGTGTGCGTGTGTGCGTGTGTGTGTGTGTGTGTGTGTGTGTGTGTGTGTGTGTGTGTGTGTGTGTGTGTGTGTGTGTGTGTGTGTGTGTGTGTGTGTGTGTGTGTGTGTGTGTGTGTGTGTGTGTGTGTGTGTGTGTGTGTGTGTGTGTGTGTCATCATTCATTTATTAAGCATATTCCATTACATAATTCGTAATACTATATACTATTACATACTACTACATATATCATCATAATGTTTTATAAATTAAACTGATATAATATATATTAAAGGGCAAGATATCTTAACACAGATGCAAAAAATGAATTAACTAACTAAAGTAACTATTGCTGAGAATAAGTGTTTTAACATTAAAATGTATTATAATTATTATATTAGTAATTTAAGTTATTATTACACATGTCTACTTACACATATATACATAGAACTAAAATTAAACATTAGTAATTAGTGAATCACAAGACAACAATTCGAAGTCTATTAAATTAACAAATTTTGAAAATTCTAGGAGGTATTTTTCTATTAAAATGTTATTAGGGATAGGCCAAGTATCATTATTTTTGATAATTATTTCTTTAAGGTCACTTCTACTGTTTTCTAAAAGTGGACATTCACAAATAATGTGACTTATTGTTTGTTCACTTAAACCGCATAAACAAGTAGAATCTTCTGTAATTTTAAACCTCTTGAAATACGTTTTAATTCTACCATGTCCGCTTAACACCATCGTCAAATTTGGAGTAATAAAAATTTTACTATTTAATCTTTTAAAGACTGTAGGAAAAAACGTTTTAGTTATAGCACCTTTTATAGAATTAGACCATTCTTTTTCCCATTTTTCTAAACTATCCATTTCTGTTTGTTTCTTTATTACTATTTTAGGTACTTTATTATAATCTTCTATTTCACTTCTACTTCCTTCTATAGCCAATTTTTTTGCTAATTCAAACTCCTCATTTTCACTGTGCGCTGCTATTAAACTAATATTAACTATCCAATCTTTGTTTTCTATTTGATATATAATTTTACGTATTTTCTCGATTAAGTAATCATGAATAGAACAATTCTGCATATCTTTTAAGGATGAGTTGCTCTCTGTAAAAATAACAATTTTTTTTTCTTCCCAATTATTTAATAAATCTCTAACGTTTTGTAAAGCCTTAAAAATAGCCAATTGATGTGCTTGCTTAATAGAGCAAAGCTCATTCAGCTTATATTTACACTGAATTAATAATTCTTGACGTTTAAATATTACAAAACCTGCACCTACTTCTTTACCAGTCTTGCAACCATTAGAGTAAATTTTAATAAAATGATTGCTTAAATCACAAACACTATAATTTTCCAGAACTTTAACACAATTTGCAGGATGAAACCATTGGTGAAAATCCATAGGAACATCATAACATACAAAATTTTGGGCGCAACTCCTAGTTACTAGAAAAATGTTAGCTATTTCTTTCAATTTAAGTATTATCGGCGTAATTCCAGAAATAACACACGAAGCTTCATAAGATATTGTTTTAAAACCTTTAATAATTTTAATGTTAATTAATCGTTGAAGTCTTGTAAATTTTAGTTGATTTTTCTTAATTTCTAACGCTTGCTTCCAAACCACCACACCATACGAAAGTAATGGTAATATAGATCCTTTATAAATTATTTTAAGAACATTTTGTCTCAATCCCCATCTTATTCTCGCAGACTTAGATAAGATTTGTAATTGTGCAATGTTGTATATGGCTATTAAAAATAATTTTATTATCAATATATATTCCCAAATATTTTATATTATCAACTTGTTCCAAAATTTTAGAATTAAGGTAAATATTAATTTTTATATTTTTAGAACATTTTTTTCTTAATACCAACATCACTTTGGATTTTTCTTCACTAAATTTAGCCTTATTTTTAATTGTCCAATGCATAATTTTGTTTAAATCAATATTAGCATAATTTTCAGCTTCCAATGCATTTGCAACAGTCAGCAAAACCAAATCATCTGCAAACGCAACAACCTTTGAATATTTTGTAAATTTTATATTTAGGCACGAATTGTATTGTAAATTTCAATAACCTGGACCACTACATGAACCTTGTGGGCATCCTCTACTAATTTTTTTTCTAATTTTTACACCATAAAGTTCTAAATTGGCATGTCTATTATTAAAGTAACTTTTTGTTAAATTGTATAGGTTAGCTGGGCATTTACAATCCTTTAATTCTTTGAATATAGTTGGCCACCACGCAGAATCAAATGCTCCCTTAACATCTAAAGAAACAACAATAACATCCTTTTTACAACTAAGACTGTCTTCAATAAAACTTTTAACAGCTAGCACTGCATCTATGGTACACTTTTGTGGTAAAAATCCAAATTGGTTGGCATTTAACAACTTATTAGAATACATGTGATAATTTATCCTATTAATCAATAATTTTTCTAAAATCTTTCCTTCCACATTCAATAGGCTTATTGGACGAAATTTAGAAATGTTTTCAGAATTTTCTTTTCTTGGTTTTAATATTGGAATAATAATTGCATCTTTCCATTCATTTGGAAGGTAAGATCGTTTCAAACATTCGTTATAAATTTTAGTAACAAATTTAGGAAATCTTCTAAAAACTCTTAAAATAATATCTCTAGGTATTCCATTTTTACCAGGGGCTTTTTTAAAATTTATATTTTTGATTACATTCTCGATCTCCAGTTGATTAAAATTAATATCATTAGATGTACCAATACTAAGTTGAACTTCATTTCTAATAATTCTGTGATAATTATTATCGTCTTCAATTCTATCCTCAGGTATAAAGTAGTTCATCATGTACTGTAGAGTATCTTTAATATTAACAGTATATTGTCCATCGTCTTTTTTAATGGTTGTTAAATTAAAATTCTGGTTTATTTTTTGTTTAGCTAATTTATAAACAGCATTCCATGGATTACTTTCATTGGTAAAGTTACAATATTGCTTCCAGGAATTTAATTTTTCTTGCTTAATTTTACATTGATATTTTCTTTTCTCTTCTAAATATTCCAATTTTCTACGTTCTCTAAGAATTTGATCATTTTTGGTTCTCTGATGTCTACGACGAAACATATTAACTTTATTTCTTAATAAACTTAAATCATCTGATCACCATGGAACAGTTTTATGTTTTTTCTGTATGTTCATGTTATGTGATACATAGAAAGATTTCATACATGCTTTATCTAGTATTTGGCCATATACAGCTACAAAATCTTTAAAATCTATTATGTTAGTAACAATGTCACTCAAAACTGAATCAATTAGTGAAATATCATTTAATTCTGCATTATCTATTTTAAATGTTGTAATTAAGAAACTGGTAAGATTGTTATCAAATTTTTCCCATTTACATTCTTTAACAATATATCTTTTTCTATTAGAATAGTTTATATAACCATTTTGTAATTTTGAAACTTTAATTTTAAACATAATAAAAGAATGATCTGAACAACTTTCTTCGCCACTTATGTACCAGTCATTCATAAAGTTTAATATTTTGTTGTTTGTGATAGTTAAATCTATATTGCTTTGTCCTGTTTGAGATAAAAACGTAGTAGCATCAGATGGTTCATTTACTACAAGTAAATCATTTAATACTAAAAAATCTTCCATCTCTCTACCTCTTTTATTAGTTAACCTATCGTACCACAACAAAGACCTTGCATTGCTGTCAACACCAATTATGATAGGTTTTTTACGTATGAAATTTAGTACATTTTCCAATTTCTTCAAACTTTCACTAATATTAAGTGTTATATCAAAATAAGAACTAACAATATAATAACTAAAAGAACCAGAAGATATTTCTAATAAAACCAAATCTTCATTAGAAAATTGTGTCACTAACAATGCATTAATATTTAAATTTCTAATAATTATCGCTGCTCTTTTTTTTTCTTTTCCTTGGCAGTAAACACGATAATTAGTACTAATACCCGACACTTTATTTTTGAGATTATACGGTTCTTGCACCAAAGCCACATCCAAACCATACTGCTCCATAATTTGCATTAAATTTTGTGTAGCTTTTCTTGAATGTTGTAAATTGATTTGCACGAATTTACAATCCATTAATAATCAGTATCGTCTTTTATTCTTTTAATACAAACAAGTCTATAAGGACAGAGTTTATCTTTGGCACTATGGCAAGAATCTACTTTATTAAATTTTGTATAACTGTTATATTTGATACAATTAACACATTTAAAGTTTTCTTTCGTAACTGTACAATCTTTTTCTTCGTGTTCTTCTGAACAAAGCGGGCACACTAATTTACCTTTACAATTGCTAAATTTATGATTATATTTGCAGCATTTAAAACATCTTCTTAACGATATAAAATCATTTAAATTACACACTTTCCAACCCAATTTAATTTTTTTATTAATTAACAAAAGTCTGTAGACTGACGCAGTTACCTCTATAACTAAATTCTTATTTTTATTATTAAAACTTTTATAAATAAATTTTGGAGTAATTTCGTTCTTTGTAATATTTAAGTCGCAATTTTGAGAAATAATACTTTCTAACGC
>JARFJB010001376.1:27500-33755 GCA_036346205.1 Vesta saturnalis
TCAAAAATATGGTAGAGTAGGTGAGAATTGACGACTCAAAAACTAAATTACAATATCACTGCAACAGAAAGAACTCGTATTGAAATCAGCAAAACTGTAATAGCAAACAAATTTTGACAACTAACTTACTAATGTCAAGTCGTTGCTACGGTGATGAAAAGATATCAGTAAAGGAGACGTATTTCTTGCCGTAAATGTACAGATTGATTGAAAAGTCAGGGACAAATCGTCAATTCTCATCTACTCTACCATATTTTTGAAGATAATTTTATGCTCTAAAAGTTTTTCCTGAGGTGTATTCCTGTAACAATTCAGTAATTAGTACGTCAACCATAAGTTTTTTCATATCGTTGTGAAGCTTATGAAAAAGGAAGTTTTTCTTTATCGGCCATGTATCAAATCCATCTCTATTGGAAAATATTCCTCTTGAAATTTGTCTTGGGATTTGAAAAAATCATTTCTGAATTCATTATGTCATTAAAATGTTGAATGATGAGTTTGTCTCGAATGAATTCAATATTCTTTAAGGCAATTTCATCTTCTACAAATTTCTCCTAATGTTCTTGTAACTCTTCTAGTTTGGAAGATACAGCGTGATTTAAAAATAATTCACGAAATAGAAAAATTTAAAAAAGTTAACATCTTGGAAACCATCAACAATAGACACACCCTGTATTAACAATTTTTGTTCCTTTTGACCAGAGGAATCAGCGTTTTCGTTTTGGCATCGAGTTTACTGTATATATATATATATATATATATATATATATATATATATATATATATATATATATATATATATATATATATATATATATATATATATATATATTTATATATCAACACCTTCACCCTGTATATAAATTCCAATTCCATTTCATAATTTGATTCACACAAGACAAAAGGTTTTCATCTGCAAAGATTTTGTGTGTTTCTTAAAATTTATAATAATAACCAAATAAATTTAACCCTTTCCCTTGGATTGAAGGATATCAAATTTGTGAAGTGTGTTGCCCTTTGCTTTATTTTCATGGTTTCAGATTTGGAAAATTCCTTCAATAAAACATTTAGATTAGGGTAGTAACAAATAAACTTTAATAACCTTGAAAAGTTTAAATACTTAGCTTCAAAAACCTTGGAACTTTTATGTTGGATCCTTTTTCAAACATTCTACATGTTATTAAGTTGAGCCTCTTATTAAAGGAACAGTAAGTGGAAAGCTAATGACAATTACTGGAGGAAAAGGCCGAACCTTAAGGATTGCCGATTAAGGAAATAATGTTAGAACTTCCAATGTTAAATGTTTACCAGGTTGTAATTTTTTATGGATTTCCTTTTTAAAACGATATGTTCATGATTTTTTAATATTAATAAGATTGATTCAAAGTTTTTTAATATTTTTGAAGTAGGTTCCCAAAATTGAAAGAAAAACAAAATAGGAAGCTATAAAATACGTCATTTCATTATTTCGTTTTGTCCCCAAATCCCCTGATGAAAGTTTTTAAATACTTTTTTTAGGTGGGATACTTTTACATAATGTTGTAATTCAAATAACAATTTTATAACGAGATAGTAGACCTTTGCGGAAAGATCCTCTTGATAACATAGATTTTAAATATAATTTAAACTATTTTCTTAATTTTTAAATTTAAATAAATAAAAGAATTGTTGGTAGAATTTTGCCTTTTTATTCATAAAAGATTGAAGTTATTTCTTTTATAATAGGATTAAATTTAAATAAAAATAAAGAATAAAAATTTACACCTAGGGCTGCAACCCGTGCTAGGTGTACGCACTGCAAAATAAGTATTTACCTACCGTTAAATTAATTAATTATATGGATTTAAAATTTTATGCTATTTTTGTTCTTTAGAAAATAAAACAACCATATTAATTAGTTTTAGTATAAATTATACGTTTCAAACGTATTTTTAAATTAAAAATTTAAGGTCTTAAATTTGGGATAGTATTTATATTTTAAAGTGGTTTTTGATGTGTTTTTTAAACTTTAAAAACTTTCTTTAAAATAGGGAAAATTTTTTAATTAAAATTTTCCGAAATTTTAAAAATTTATGTAAAACCAATTTTTAGGGTTTTTTAATAAAATTTGCTTAAAAAAGGAAAATTTTTTAAACGTTTGTTTTTTGATTTAAAATTGCTATTAATTTTATTCTGGTTTTAAGAAATGGGGATTTTTTTTTAAACCTAAAACCAAAAAGATTTTTCACCACATTTAATTTTACCGGTAAGATTTAAATTTCCATGAACCACTTCCCAAATGTTTTAAATATTTTTTTGGTCCCCAAACCCACCTTAATTTCAAAATGGAAATTGGTAAATAATTTTTCTTTTTTGGGAAAATTTTTCTTTAATAAAATTATTTAAATAAGTAACTTTATGAAAATATTTTAAATAAATTTTTTTAAACACAAGGTTTAAAAATTAAAAGCGGTTGTAAAATTGATAACATTTTAATTTAAAAAATTTAATAATTTTTTCAAATTTGGTTTTTTGAAATTTCATAAAGGGTGTTTTTAATTTTGAAATAAAGGTTTTAATAAAATTTTATTTTTTGTTGTTGGTAAAAACCCAAAATGGTTATTTAAAAGTTTAAAACGGGAAATGTAATTTTAATATTCTTAAAATTTTAAATGTAAATTCTTTGGAACAAACCCATTAATTACAAAATGATTGATAAAAATAAAACATTTTTTTAAAATTTTTTAAAAGATAAAAGTATTTTTCAAAATTTTAATTTTCCAAAATATAAATTCAAAAAATTGTTAATCATTGAGGAAATTATTTAGTTTTTAATAATATTAATTTTTTCCATTTTGTTATTAAAAATAAACGGTTTTTAAAGGGTTTTAAATTTTTGGTCCTAAATTTTAAATTTTTTTTATTTAAACTTTAAAAAAAAACCAAATTTTCCAACCTTTCAAAATTATAATCGATTTACTTTTCAAAATTTTCAAAAAATACCAAAAAAGTAATAAGAAATTTTATTTTTTTCGCAATTGCTTTTAGAAAACCCGGTTTTCCCTTTTTTTCAAAATTAAACCTCATTTTAAAACTTTCTTAATAAATTTTTTAATATAATTAAAATTATAATTTATTTTAGATACCAATTTGAAACCCTTTTAAAATTTGTTTGAAAAATTGAAAAAAAAATTTTAATTATTTTAAATGAACTTTAAAAAATTCACCCAAATTTCAAAAAAATAATACTGTTTAATTTTTTAAAAAAAAAAAAATTTAAAAATATAATGAACTTTTTAACCTTTTCATTCTATTTAATTTTTTTAAACTTACTTTGCATTAAAAGAAACTTAAAAAAATTTTTAAAATTAAATTTTCTTTAAAAATTGTCTCACTTTTTCAAAAAAGAATCTTATTCAGAAATGAAAAATTTGAATAAAATTTAACTTTTTTAAAATTTCCCGTTCAAAAATTCAAGAACTAACAATATATTTTAATTATTGAATATTTTTATTTTTAAAAATATGAGTTTTTAAATTTTTAAAAAAAAACCCCAATAAATCCCGCCGCTGATTTTTCCAAAATTAATCCGCTTTAAAATTGAAAACAACTTAAATCAAAATTTAAATCGTATATTTTTCGTTTGGATTATGTAAACCCAACCTAATAAACCACCCGCCGCTGACTCGCCGAAGAAACGCAAGGCGGCACCCGCGCACACGCACGACACGCGCACACGCACCACACGCACACGGACACACACGCACACGCACAAACCACACATTTTTATTTTCTTAATGCAGTGTTAATATCACAAAAAAAAGTCCCGACTTTTTGAGTCTGATCCTGGCGCTCATAAACAAATTATCGTTTCTCCGTTCGAGGTCAAATAAAAGTGTGGAAAAAGGGCGCAATCGATATTCTGGGCAAAATTTTTATCTTTCTAAAATTTATTAAACCTTTCTGATTAATATTGTATGCCTTAGTTGTTGTAATAAATAATATTTGATAAAAGGTACTTGTTTATTTGATTTGCTTACCGTTGATTTTGATAAAGCGTTATACCATATTACTATAAAAGATATGAATCTAAAAGATATAATTTCCAAAGTAAAGAGTTTACCACATGTCTTGTATCATAATCTCTTGTATTATCGGAAAGAGCATATATCATCATGTTTTATCTAAATTGTGCTTAAGAACTTCTTGCATCGATTCTGTTTTACCTAGTATCCGAAAATTTTAATGTTAAAGCAAGGATTTTATCTCTTAATACCTGCCAAGTTTAGGGATCCAGAGAGAAAACGTATAGCTCTTGTACAAAAAAAAACTTGCTACCTCTAAAGACGTTTTAGCAGCGTCATTAATGACAAATTAAACTGTGGGTTACACAAGGACACAGAAAGTCAAGAGCTGTTAGCACAGACTAAAAAACAAAAGAAATTTGTTATAAATTTCGAATTTATTTAGAATTTAATAAGTATTTGTTATTCTATGCAATTACAAGTCCCAAATTATTTTTAAATTTTATTATTTTCATTTATTTTAAATTATTTTAAAATAATTCCTAATTTTGTTACTTTCTAAAAAATTCCCATTTTTTTTAGCCCTTAAAAATATCCCAATTTTCATTAAAATTATTATTTATAATTAATTTCTTATTATAAATTTTAATTGATAACCATTAATTCTTTTAAAACTTCTTAAATTTAAACATGTTCCCATTTTTTTACAATTGTTTACAAAATGTTGGCAGTTTTCTTAAACAAAGTTTAAACACTTTTCAAAATTAATCCTATAAATCAACCGTTCCTATATCAAAATTGAATTAAATTTAACCTTTATTGAAATTTAAAAATTGTATTTCCTTAATTAGAACCATAATTCAACTGTTTTTAAAAAACAATTTTGTTAAAAAGTAAAAAATTTTGTCTTATTTTGGTTACATTAACTTATCTTTAACACGGTAAAATTAATAAAATTTTTAATTTCCTTATTAATTTCAAAAAGGTACATTAAAGGTTTTTAAAAACAATAAAATTTAAACTCATACCAACCACTTTTAATGATAGACGCGTATACCCTTCAAAATATTTACAAGGGAAAAACTAATTTTTAAAATTTGGTAAATTTTAAATTTTAAAATTTTAATAAAACATATAAATGTAATTTTAATGTAAAATATTAAAAAATATTTAAAAATTTTTTAATTTAAAATAAGTGGGAAACGGATTTATTTAAAAATTTAAGGTCAGTTTTTTATTTTACTAAAGAACCAAAATAATTAAAATTTTAAAAGCATAAATTAATTAATTTTTAATTTTATAAATTTCGTATTAGGGGCCGGTTTTGAAGCCCCAATTTTAGGTTTTTATTTCCCAAATTATTCAATAATTATATTAAAGTAATATAATTTTTATGATAAAAAGATAAAAAAAACAAAAATTTCAAAAAAAAAAAAAAAAACACAAAAAAAAAAAAAAAAAAAAAAAAACCCCCAAAAAAAAATTAAACTTACAAAAAACAAACCACAAAAAAATCACCCACCAAAAAAAATTTAAAAAATTTGGAAAAAGAAACACCCAAAAAAAAACCCAAAAAACCCCAAATATTTTCCATTTAGGAAAAAAGGGGGAAATTAATACCAAAATTAAAAAAAAAATACACCTTTAAAATTTTTAAAATAAAAAACAAAAACAAAAAACCAAAAAAAAAACAATCCCAAACAAAAACAAGGAAGAACAACAACCAACCCCAACCGAACCCCAACAAAAAAAACCCAACCCCCCCCCAAACAACCCCCCACAACACCAATACTTTAAAAATTTAAAAAAATTTAAAATTTTAAATAAATATTTTAAATTTTTAAATTATTAAGTTTATTTTAAACCCAAATAATATAAATTTTATATTATTAAAAAAAACCAAAAATAAAATAAATTTTTAAAATAAAACCATTGAAAAATTTAAAAAAAAATTAAAAAAATTAAGTAATTTAAAAATTAAAAAAAAAAATAAAAAACCTTTTTTTATTAAATAAAAAAACCCAAAAAAAAAAAAAAAAAAAAAAAAACATTTTAATAAAAAAAAAAAAAAAATTTTTTTTTAATTTATTATATTTTTAAAAAACAAAAAAAAAAAAACAAAAAAAAAAAATTTTTTTAAAAAAAAAAAAAAAAAAAAAAAAAAATTTTTTTTAAAATTTTAAAATTATAATTATTTTTTTTATTTTTAATAAAAAATAAAAAATAATTTTTATTATTAAAAAATTAATTT
>JARFJB010001377.1:0-15000 GCA_036346205.1 Vesta saturnalis
CCTTTCCAGAAAAATCGTACGGACGACCGTGTTATGAGTTTTGAATAAATTCTCAAACTTGACCCGGTTTAAAAAAAAATTATAAACCTAGTTATAACCCAAAAGATAAGTATCTTAATTAATAATCAAAAATGCTTTATAAAATACCAATTAAGCACCCGCATGCATGCCCCCCCCCCCAAAGGTAAACTAGTAAATAAAGTACTAATTTTTATCAAATTCTTTCTAAAAGAACTGCAAGAATGCCTATGTCGTCGAAGTGTAATCTTAGTTGCCTATACTATAGATTTATTATATGCCATCATTGACTAATAAGCATTGAATAACGGTAATAGTCAATGATGCATTGTAATGTAGGTATAACTGCAATAACTGAAATTCATGTTACAATGTGTATCTTTAATCAATCCCTGCGATATTCGTATGGATTACAATAGCAACGCAGCATCTATTTTTGACTATTTTTTTGGTAACACTATTTTAGTTGTCATCTATAACTGGGGATCAAATAAGTAGTGATGAATGCAGCTACTGCCCTTAGGTAGTAATATTGTGTTCTCTGTACCCATTCAGAGCCAAAAATGTGACCATAGCAAACAGCTAAATTTACTATGCAGTATTACTAACACACTTTTTCACTAATCTGCATATATAACATATTAAAAGTACCCTAGCCTCTTTACTCAATTTAAATAAAATAGTTATCAAACAATGTATTACTATCGTAATCCAAGCGAGCACTAACGTAACAAGAATGGGTGTGAGTATCGCAGGGTTAAACGAAATGCGTTGATGCCTATGAATGTGTAAACTAGGATTATATCACTACGGTATTTTGAACTTTAGAAAATATACTAAGATTTCGCGAATTCTGTTTTCAAAAGTGCAGTTACCTAGATTGTGGAGAGAGAGAGAGAGAGAGAGAGAGAGAGAGAGAGAGAGAGAGCGACACTTGCTGAATTTTTACATCAAGATTGTACAAAAAACCAAAAATGCTTAGGTATCAGTAATTTGAATAAGTACCTAGGTACATACAAATTTAGACATAGTTATGTATTTTTCAATATTATTTGTTTAAATAAGAGTATTAACAATACCTTCTGTATATTTAATGAAACCCAGCGTAATTAAGATCGGTAACTTGAATGAATACATAATAGATATAATGTATGCATGATGAATATTTGCAATCCTTTTAGTCAGTAATTTGCATAAATAAACAATTATTTATTTTTAAAATACTATTGACGTAGCTGATGAGTAAGAATCAGCAAAAAAAAACAAATATCCCCGTATATAATAATTCTTAAAAGCTTGAATGATCTTAAACGTAAAATATAAGTCACTCAAATATATTCCTACCTGTTCCACAGGTAACCTTGTCATTACATAAGTTTATATATCGATGCCTCTCGCAAATTAACTTTATAAATTGAAACGGTTCATGGAGGTTTAATATTATATTATATTAGCATTGTTCAAGAGTAAATAATTAGCACCAAGATTCATAACTTCGATGTGCGTATTTATTAGTGCTACATTAATAAACTAAGTGCTAAAATGAGAGCTTTTATAGTAAAATTCATTCTAGTGTTAATCCCTTTATCTTTTGTGTGTGGCCAATATTACAAAGGTAGGTGCAACATTAACGTACAGTTAATTTTTATAATTTTTAATTACGCGGCTTAAGGTTAAACTTTCTGGCGCGAATAAAATTAATTTTTTGTAGTAAACCTTTGAATAAGTTTATAGACTAAACTAATGGTTAGTTGTTTCTAAATACGCAATTATTCTTAGAAGTTTGAATTCGAGGACACCACAAAACTAAAATCATGTTTAAACTAAACTAAATTAAAAAACGTCATTATCGTTAAATCCATTAAAATTCTTTAGTTGTTGGTTTGGAGGGCTGCATCAAGTACTTAGTTACTTACAATCATGTGTATTAAGGTTAAGGACATTACTATAAGATTTGCTATAGAAATACATGCTTAACATCCACGATTATAACATATTCGTTCTTGACCTTCTTTCATTCAACCCTGCCCGTGTGAAATTGAGTACCTGTAGAAATAATTAAAACTATTTAATTAACATGAGGAATCAAAATACGTGTTATTTCTTTAATTAAATTGAATATATGTGCTTTTGTTTTCTATGCAAGAAGTAGGTACCTATTTAAATATTATAGGTACACCGTACATGAATATTTAAATGGTCAGTATTGAGGACAGTTCGTATAGATTATTTTTGGAAATTGTGACACGGATACGCCAGCAAATAAAGTAATCTTTTTGTATTAAAAACATCTCAAAATGTCTTTTTTGAAACCAGTCTAATATAAGTTCATTGCTATAAACTGAAAATTTAAGTTAGGTACGTCGGGTATGTCATAAAAATAATAGTCATCAAATCCTTTATGCAAATTTTATTCACAAAAAGTCAAGTATACCCAATTGCAGCAGAATTATGTAATCAAACATAGATGTCAGTACAAAAAAGACAGAACATCTAAAGATATTACTCTAAACTGGACATACTTAACAATCAAAGTGACGTTAAAAGTGTAAAAAATCTTATATGACCAGCGCGTGATTTTCTTTTGGCTATATAATGTTATTAGCAAAGAGTTTAAACATAAAGATAAAATCTCGGGCTTATCACGATTACAGGACATGTTATTAGTTACGAATTAATTTAGTTAAACCACAGACAACATATGTTGTCTGTGGTTAAACGTACACTTATTATGAAATGTTCTGTTATTACTTATTCAGTTAATCATTTTCAGTATAAAATAAATACCTGTCCAATTTTTTTAGGTGTAACAAACTTCACGACCTTGTTAAGAGGTATTTGTTTCTAACCAGGACCAAAGCAGCATACCTATATCAAACAATTATGATGCTTTTTAAGCAGTGGCGGATTTGCAGTCTTGGCCGCCCTAGGCCATGTAGTACCACCCGCTCCTTTCTCAGCTCCCATCATTTAGGTACTACATATGAACTTACTTTCTTGCCAACTTTTATCGAAATAGACTGCGATTCCACATAAATACGTCAAAATGTATATCTAGTAGAATTACTGTGTAAATGAATATGTCTAAAATAAGGAAACCATGCTTTAATTAAAAGTACAGGTTTATTCTCATACCAGGTATAAATAGTATATTACATAATAAGGGTGGTAATAGACATTACCACTCTAGTTGTGTACTATGCTTTTTCTACTTCTATAGAGTATAAAAACAGTGACGTAACTACCACTCATTAACATTCTTATGACCTTTGAACGTTTTATACACGTACCTAATAACGATCAATGATAAGCTGACGTCATATAGCAAATTTTGTTGTTTTTTTGTTACCACTACACTTCATTTCGCTCGCAACGATTGACATTAGCGTCACATGCGGTAATCACCTTTGATGTAATTATAAACATTGTTAAAATTAAACAGAATACCCCTACTTTTGGAAATGTTTATTGCCAATATTTGCTAATTACAATTATTTAACAAAATAAATTTTAAAATTATTGTTATGTCAAAAATGCTAATGAAAAACAGGCACGTGCGAGTATGGCAAAAAAGGTAGAAACCGATTGATTTTACTACATAATTCTCAGTGTTGCAAATACTAAGCAAAGAAATTTCCTAGATTTGACAGCTTCAATCAATAATAGACACGTTTTATTGTAATGAACGATCCTATAAAAATAAATTATTGTATAAATGTATTATTGGATTGTATGGTTGATTTCAATTACCACATTAAAAGTTCAAAAAATTCGAACTAAAATAAATAGAACTAGGAAATAACCTAAATGTAATGATTATCTCGTTACATCAAAATTAAAAACATTTTCAATGTCTTCTATAATAAATACTGAATATCGTTACCACCTCCCATTTATGAAATTATTAACATACTTAAAGTTAGTTTTATTTCAATTAATATAACAAAAAATTACAGAACCAATGTATAATGAATAACATTAGTGATTTAATGAACGAAAAGTAGGTAGTTGCTTATTTTCAAAGCTGTATTATATTGTTCAATATGTGGTTTAAACATAATACATAAACATTGATGCAACATTTTGCTGGATTAAATCATTTCCAAAGTTATTGTCTGAACTGATCCTTTACGTACTAAATACACATGCCTTCAGCTGCAACGGAAAGCTTATAATGCATTATTAAACATAATAAATTTCTCTTTTATACTTCAGAGACAATTGGCAATTGTACAAACTATCATTAATTCACTGAATTATGAATCTACTAAATGTAGAGTGTATCAAATCTTTTGCATTATCCATAAATGGTATTTTCGACGTTATTTCCTTATCTCATTCACTTATCTAAAACAGAAATTATAATTTAGTGGAGAGTAAGAATATGTTCTTATGCGGTGTCTAAAAGTTTCTTTAAATAACAATATAAATACATGTTTACCTACATTCACATTTTAAAACACCTAAAAATTGAGGTGGATGCTAGGCTAATAGAACAAATCGGCTTGAACTACCAATTAAGTGCTGTTACTACTACCAATTCATTATATATGTGCTCTATACCTTAAAACCACATTAAGAAGTGCATCCATTTTACAAAATAACCATCACAATACAATTGCAATATATAATAATGTTTTGACATTGGACTTCCTACGAAACAATACAATGAGGTTAACTCAGTGAAACTAAACTATTTCAGGGTTACCAAATTAATAATTTTTAATCTTCCTTTAACTGTTGTTATATATATATATATATATATATATATATATATATATATATATATATAACGTAACACTTCTAATTTTTATTGCGTATGAATTTACACATACAGTAGAGTTTCGTTATTGGTGCGTTACGTATATAGGAGTAGAAAAGCGTATTTTACGTGTTACAAAACGCGTCTACACTTAAGCGCAACAAAATCGTTACTTCATTAAGTCTTCGCAATCCAATGTCCTTAAATAATTCGTTTTTACGTTGAGCAAAGCTAGATCGTTTAACCTTTGCTTTGTCATTGTTGTGCGTAAATAGTTTTTAACTCATTGCAAACAAGAAAATGATCTTTCTCCAGAACAATTACCGGCGGGAGTAGACACACGCACACGCATACGCACACGCACACGCACACGCATACGCACACGCACACGCACACGCGCACGAACACGCACACGCACACGCGCACGAACACGCACATGCATGCACACGCCCACGCTCACGCGCACGCGAGCAGCCTAAGGAGTTTCTTCTATCGTTCATGTGCAGGACAGATAATTTGTGAATAGGCGAATTCGCATGACTTGATATTCAATAATGGGAATTTTTCCGGTCATTGAAACCTTCATTTTTGTCCAACTGACTCTCTCCGCCATTAAAAAGAAGACGAAGATAGTCACTTTCGTGGAATTTGTTTGCCATTTAGAAGCTGACGTTTGAATAACTGTTTTGACAACTGTCGCGCCTTACCTTTGTAAATTCGCTCACTCTTGGGAAAATAATTTTTTGTTTTGATTGGTTCCGTTCTTACAAATGTAATCACGCGTGAACTCGTCGATTGTCCATTGGTTGGATCGTTGCTGATTTTGCACAGCCCCTGGTCTGGATTGGGCAGCATTCCTAGCACTGGTGGGACTTCTTTGGCTTCTTCCTTTGTTCCGCTTGCCACAACTATCAAAGTACCTTCGCTGGAAGATACTGAAGAAACATCTGTTGACGTAGCACCACTACCACTTGGAACGTGGTGTCTTGGTTCGATAGCGAGATCTTTAGTATCAGTACTATCAGTAGATAGTTTTCCAAAGAAATCGTCTAATTTTCGCATTTTTGAATCACACCATTTTTGCTATCGTCTTTTTCTTTAGCCCGCTTCCGATATTCGGTCCCACTTCACCTTTTCCCTCCATACATAGCTAATTATGCCACACAACAATTTACGTGAGGTACTGTAAAATGTTCACACACTGTCTATGTTTATTTATATAGTACATGCACATACACGTCGCGTCGCGAAAAACGTTGCGAAGTGGGAAAAACGTGAGCCCACTCATTGTAGTTGCTATACGCACTCTGTCGGTGGCGTCGTGTCACATCACGGGCGCGCTAAGTATGGGGAGGGGAGCGACGCGGCGCGGGTGGCGAGAGAGAGAGAGAGAATGAGACGAGAGTCTATAATTTATAATCTCCGTGCAATAAGAATAGTGAGATTATAAATTATAGTATGAAAAAGAAGATTGGCAGGACTGCACGCCGGACTAGTGAATGGTCGGCTTAAGTGAGCGTTTTTAGCATACAATATTTTATTATCTTTGGGTCGTTTCTTTTTATTATACATCGGTGTATTTTTTTGTCCACGATTGCCCACCTCTAATATCTGGCCGCCCTAAGCCCGAGCCTACTGGGCTTTAAGGAAAATCCGCCATTGCTTTTAGGCTCATGTACCTAATTTACATGTAGCCTGCAGTTATTTCCATCTTTCTATACGAGATGGCGTTGCAATTTTATAACTGAAAAGGGAATTTTAAAGATACATTAAAATTCAAATTTTTTACTCAGATTATTCTGATCAAGTTTACACACTGTATTATAAGACAAATTCTTAAATGCAATAACTGAATAAAAACGTGATTGAATTATATATAATTATATATAATACCTAGTGCGTCCACAATTATCGATAATCCGGGAAAAAGCGATATTGCCTGGAAACTGCATGAGTTGGTTTTCTGTGTTGGTTAAAAGTTAAAAGAGCCCGACTCCGGAGGAGGGCTCTTCTTTTAACCAACAGAGAAAACCAACGAATGCGGTTTCCTTGAGGAAACAACGCTTTTTCCAGGATTATCTGATTAATTTTGATGCACGTGTAGTATTCGGTAGAATATTTTCAGAATAGAATATATATATATATATATATATATATATATATATATATATATATATATATATATATATATATATATATAGCGCTGGTCAAAAGTCCCTTGTATCTTTTGAACGGTTTTACTTATGAAGTTATGGACTGTGTTTAAGAATATGTAACTGAAAATACACTAACTACTCCATTCAAAAACAACAGGCCAGATGAGGACTGGTTCCTGAATTTGGAAAAGAGGCACAACCTATCAATTAAAAAACCCCAGTCCGTTAAATATTCGCGCAAGAAGGTGACGGGTCCTTTCATTGTCAATTCCTACTTTGATCTACTTCATACCACCCTATAAGGCTTGGATTTATTCGAGAAACCTGCAAAAATCTGGAACTTGGATGAGACGTCTGTATGCGCAGATCCTTCCACAACCGAAATTCTACCTGAAAAAGTCAAAGCAAGTTCCACGAAAACTGGTGGTTGTGGAAAGGAAAATATTACCTGCCGAAATGCAATCAGTGCTTCAGGTATGAACGCACCACCGTTAATTATTTTTAAAGGCATAAATGTCTGGAGTTCATTGACACAACCAAGGGAGATAAATCCTATCCCGGTATGGTTTTTGCGGCTAGTGCTAATGGTTAGATAATGTCAGAAATATTCCTTAATAACTTTGAGAAGTCTTTGATACGTGCATTAGGACTAGATCGTTCTAGTCTTTTAATATACGACGGTCATGCTACACATCTTTCATGTAATGTTGTCAAATTGGCCCAACAGGAAAATATAACAATATTGTCGTGCCTCAAGAGCAATTTGACCCAGAAGCTTGGAAACGCTGGCAAAACTTACATAATCGAAGTGCCGATGAAGAAACTAATGATCAAAACGTTATTGTTCACGATCACGTAAACCAAAATAATCGCATCTCATTTGAAAACACTTTATTGCAAAAAGTCAAGCAAAGGCCTTCGTCCAGCACAAATCAGAAAAGAAAAAGGATTGCACAGGGTGCAGAAGTTAGTACTGCCACAGAAGTAATTAAACGGATTGAGAATGCAAAAGAGAAGAAAGCAACAAAGAAATCAAACAAAACCACACCAAAAAGGAAATTATAAAGAAACCAAAAGTACAGCGTTAGCGGCACCGATTCAAGCGAATATCTCAGTGATCCTCAATATATTGATAAGGATGGTGATTTACAGCCGGAGGATTTTGAACCTCATCTGCATTCCAAAAATACATCATTTGAAGAGGATGAACCAGAAGAGAATAATGAAGACGTCAAAGGCTGTTGTTTCGCGCAATAATAATAACACGCAAGAATTATGTGAGAGTATAAAAAACGTCGAAGATACTGAAATCGACAATAATTATTGGGAATGAGAACTCTGTAGATGAAAGTCACAATAAAAATGATTTGGATGAGGGGGAAATGAGTGTTACAAAAGCAGAACTTAAGATTGGACAGTTTATAATAGTCAGATTTAACCAAAATAACTCCACCGACGCAAAATATCACATCGGAGAAATTTTGGAAATTATTCAAGACAGAGAACGCTTTCATTGCAGTTTCATGAGGACGAAGAAACACAATAATGGGAGTCATTCGTATGTTTTTACCGAGAATAAAGATTGATTTGTCATAGAGAAGAATCAGATTCTTCGAGTATTATCAAACGAGATGTCACTTGCCATAAGGTCCTATCTAAAATGATTGGTCACTGTGGCCCTGTGACGTCATATATGACTATTACGTCACTTATCATGACTAGTTGAGAAGCTTATATCCGTTTATATTCATCCTCCAAATTTCATTAGTATAAGTAAAACCGTTCAAAAGATACTATATATATATATATATATAGTGCTAGTCAAAAGTCCCCTCCCCCCCTTGAAGAAGTAGGATGTACTACCATTTCTGCAATTATGTCGATTTTTTTGTCGTCACTAATTGTTGGTCGACCAGATCGTTTGACATCTTGAACACTACCGGTTGCTTCAAACTTCTGAAGAAGTTCTCTCAAATAAGTCCTCGATATAGGGCGATCGGGGTACTTCTCATTAAAAAGACGTTCCGCCGTATGGAAATTGTTTCTACATTCACCAATTATTAAGATAGCTGCTATTTTGTCGGCTACCGTACGTACCATTTTGTCTATGTAGACACTTAAACGTCGCGTTAAAGAATAATTAAACTGAATAGTCAAGGTATAAAAACAAAGTAAAAACAACGAGAGAATTAAAAAACGTCAACTTTCTTGACAATTAACCAGAGGCAGACTTTACAATCTTGATAAATTAAATGCCAAACTATAATTTTAGTATTTATTTAATTTTTCTATCAAAATCAACCTAAACCCTTACAAAATTAGTATTACTTAATAGGTAATTTTAATACCTTTCAAAAGAGATGTCACTTGCCATAAGGTACTATTTAAAATTATTGGTCACTTTGGCCCTGTGATGTCATATATGACTATTACGTCACTTGTCAAGACTAGTTGAGAAGCTTATATCCGTTTATATTCACCCTCCAAATTTCGTTAGTATAAGTAAAACCGTTCAAAAGATACAAGAGGGGGAGGGACTTTTGACTAGCACTGTGTATATATATATATATATATATATATATATATATATATATATATATATATATATATATATATATATATATATATATATATATATATATATATATGCAAACGAACAAAACTTTAGTTAATTATGTAAAAAGGTTACAAAATTTAATAAATGTACAAAACCTTTATTCAATTAATTCAAAACTTCTTAATTGCTATGCTTGACAATTAACAAAATTTAGAAAATGAACTGTACTTGCGTCCAAATTTTTCAATGCGTTCTTCGGAACACTTTTTTCAATATTGCTATCAATGGTTTCTCACGAGATTTTACGAAATCGTTTCATTTTTACAATAAACTTAACTTAAATAGCCCTGTTACTATAGTAGTTGAACATGACGTCATTGCCGCTGAATTACTGCTGTAATTCATAACGTTCAATGGTATTATCGCTGTAATCTTAACGAAGTTGCATTTCTGTATAGGAGTAAATTATACATGAGGGAAATATTCAATATAATCGGCATTTTACACTTGATAAGAATACAAGGCACAATGTGAGCAGAAATATTAAGATTGACAAAATTGATTAAATTTTACATTTGAAAACCACTAAATTGCGAAAAAACACCAAAATCATTAATAGATATGTGAGTACTACTTATTGACAAATGTACGTAAAATAATAATGCCCACGTTGGAAAGGGGGCATATCTAATACTCGAAGAATCTGATTCTTGTCTATGACAGATCAATCTTTATTCTCGGTAAAAACATACGAATGACTCCCATTATTGTGTTTCTTCATCCTCATGAAACTGCAATGAAAGCGTTCTCTGTCTTGAATAATTTCCAAAATTTCTACTTTGTGATACTTTGCGTCGGTGGAGTTATTTTGGCTAAATCTAACTATTATAAACTGTCCAATCTTAAGTTCTGCTTTTGTAACACTCATTTCCCCCTCATCCAAATCATTTTTATTGTGACTTTCATTTACAGAGTTCTCATTCCTAATAATTATTGTCGATTTCAGTTTCTTCGACGTTGTTTATACTCTCACATAATTGTTGCGTGTTATTATTATTGCGCGAAACAACTGCCTTTGACGTCTTCATTATTCTCTTCTGGTTTCCTCCTCTTCAAATGATGTATTTTTGGAATGCAGATGAGGTTCAAAATCCTCCGGGTGTAAATCACCATCCTTATCAATATATTGAGGATCAATGAGATATTCGCTTGAATCGGTGCCGCTAACGCTGTACTTTTGGTTTCTTTCTAATTTTCTTTTTGGTGTGGTTTTGTTTGATTTCTGTGTTGCTTTCTTCTCTTTTGCGTTCTCAATCCGTTCAGTTACTTCTGTGGCAGTAATAACTTCTGCACCCTGTGCAATCCTTTTTCTTTTCTGATTTGTGCTGGACGAAGGCCTTTGCTTGACTTTTTCCAATAAAGTGTTTTCAAATGAGATGCGATTATTTTGGTTTACGTGATCGTGAACAATAACATTTTCATCATTAATTTCTTCATCTGCACTTCGATTATGTAAGTTTTGCCAGCGTTCCCAAGCTTCTGGGTCAAATTTCTCTTGAGGCACGACAATATTGTTATATTTTCCTGTTGGGCCAATTTGACAACATTACATGAAAGATGTGTAGCATGACCGTCGTATATTAAAAGACTAGGACGATCTGGTCCTGATGCACGTATGAAAGACTTCTCAAAGTAATTAAGGAATATTTCTGACATTATCTAGCCCCAAAAACCATACCGGGATAGGATTTCTCTCCCTTGGTTGTGTCAATGAACTCCAGACATTAATGCCTTTAAAAATAATTAACGGTGGTGCGTTCATACCTGAAGCACTGATTGAATTCCGGCAGGTAATATTTTCCTTTCCACAACCACCAGTTTTCGTGGAACATGCTTTGACTTTTTCAGCTAGAATTTCGGTTGTGGAAGGATCTGTGCATAAGGACGTCTCATCCAAGTTCCACATTTTTGCAGGTTTCTCGAATAAATCCAAGTTTTATAGGGTGGTATGAAGTAGATCAAAGTAGAAATTGACAATGAAAGGGCCCGTCACCTTCTTGCGCGAATATTTAACGAACTGGGGTTTTTTAATTGATAGGTTGTGCCTCTTTTCCAAACTCAGGAACCAGTCCTCTTCTGGCCTGTTGTTTTTGAATGGAGTAGTTAGTGTATTTTCAGTTACATATTCTTAAACACAGTCCATAACTTCTATGCGCGATATCCCATATCCCCATTTCTCCATAATTTTTATCTGCCAACTTGCGTTCCTCTTATGCTGGCGGCCGACCTCCTGTCTGACTTCTTCACCACATCTTCCTTTTAAGTAACTTTGCAAAGTGCTGTAAGGAATGTTATATGTTTTTGTAGCTTTCCGTACAGTTGTACCTTCTAACATCGTAAAATGCTGTTTTGAGGGTCTATGAGGTATATTGTGTTACGAACATAACATCGCACCATCTTGGAAGGAAGGAACCCTGTAATAATTAAAATTGAAATATTATTACCGTTAAGTGGGAAATCGCCGTCAGTTGATTGCACTTTTCCGTACCACCCTGATTGCACTTTTCCTAACAGCCTTTTGGGGGAAGGGGGGCAAATGCAATCATGTAAACAATAGAATAAAGAAAATTGAATTTCATCAAATAAACTACTTACCTTTCGCAATCAAGTATAAATAACCTTCCCAATCAGCCACTTCAAATTTATTTGAGATCATAAAAGCTTTAACAATACTTTTCTGACGACTACGTGTAGCCGCCGACTGACTGAAGAACAGCTGTTCAAGACTGACAGTTCCGTCGGAAATGAAGACGCAATCTTACAGCGGCCTTGCTATGTTCCAGAGACTATCAAAATGTTCAAAATTAGTAAGAATTGTATAGTCTGATTCAATTTTGTGTATAATAACAGTCCGTGATTACACTTTTCCCGATTCTTCACTTACCCCACCTCAACTTATTAGTTTTTGTACAATAAACAGAAATTGGTTCCTATATTAATGAGCCGTAGTTTATTATCGGTTATACAAAATCGCGATACATAGTCTCTACATTTACATTAACATTCAATTCATAGACTGTTATTAGGTTTTAATTACATATACTAGTATACCTACTAATTTATACATTAAAGGAGTGGGGTCTCTCAGATGGCCTACTTACTTTAAATAATTATTGAGCAGTGTCATTGAGTTTTATACTTTTGATTTACAAACCTATTAATTTTTTTTTAATTTTATTTTTCAAATGACAGAAGTTTGTTTATTTACGCAGACGTATATAAATTCTTGTTTTACACTACAATAAACTACTTCATAGGGTATGGTTTGTCAAATATTTGCATTGCTTTTTGAGAGTTTTGAATACGCCACTTTCCTTAGGCGAAGTAGTTTTCTGTATTATCTGAAATTCATACTTGAAGTTTCAAATGCCATACTACTTGTTTATGCAATAATAATCAATAGTGTATGTAATTGATATAGCCACAGATATTTTGGCAATTATAACAATTATTAATAGAGAAATTATGAATATTATGGAAATTGGTTGGAAAGACAAATTATAAGTTACACAAACACAAATGGATATTGCTTTAGATTTGTTTGGAAAAGGTGATGAAAATATTCCGAACATGATTATGATAACTTACAAAATCTCCTTTTTTTGTGTGTGCGTGTACGTGAGTGCGTGTGTATGTATGTGTGTGTGCAAATGTGTATGTGTGCGTGTGTACTTGTGTGCGAGTGTGCGTGTGTGCGTGTGTCCGTGTGTGCATGTGTGCGTGTAAGCATGCGTGCGTATGTGCAGGTAAAATTGGGGTTGACCAGCTAGCAATTGGGGTGGTTGGGTGGGTTCGGCGTTACTAAATTTTGCGCACTCTAGGATATCTTGCCATAAATAAGACATAATAGGGATTGATATAAAACCGGAAAGGGTACCAGAGCATTTGAAATAACACAATCGGGGTTGAAATGCCTAATTACGTCGGTTCGCAGCTCGCTTAAATACTCAAATAACTCGATTACCTTAACATAATCATAGGTGGCCCTGGGACCAGCAGATCTTGGCTATAGCTGAAAGGTTACAAATAATACCGCACGCTTATCTAAAATAATTGTGTGCCGAAAATTCAGTCACTATTCTGATCAAAAACAATAATTATATTGTTACGTTACTTACTAAATCTGATCTTAAATGATATTTTACTTCCAAGAAAAGAACTCACTTTACTTCAATTTACAACCAATTGAAAGTATATCGATCAATCCGCTATAAAATATGCTTAAATTCATGAAAACTAATGCATTAACGTATCTTTCATTAAACGTTACGTTTTAAATAAATTATCAATTGCTAAACTTTCGAACGTAATTACTCAACGCAAAAATATCGACGTTAATTCAATGATCCCAATCTCATAAAACAGCAAACACTTAAAATGCGCGTACATACTGTGCTGTACAGGAAATGGGGTTCACAGCTGGATCCACATTAAAAAAAATACAAGTTCTTTAACCTAAAGATATGTACTATGAAATCACCACCTTCAAGATAACCACATAATCGTTACATTAATTTCTTTCTATTCCTATTAAACCACTTACTTTATACTAAATAGACAGTGATACTAGCTAGTTTCAACGTCAGCCTTTACTAAAATTACTGTAAATATTACTCCTTCGCCAAAATTACAAATGGTTATAATAAATGAGTTGCGTTCCCCTCGTAACGCAATCGTCACGTTAAATTTCGGTACAAAATGGGCTATACAAGAAATCAAAGGAGTTCATATAAATTTGATTATAACACGGATGAATACGCTTGGATTAAAAATTTAAACGATCGAATACTACGAAATTAATAAAAAAAAAACGAAACAAAGCAGCGTATTCAACCGTTAAAACATAAAAAAAGCACACAATACTTTATTAAAATTGTCAACCGCAGCAAACATGTTAACAGAAACGATTACCTTAACTTTGACCAGCCCCTTTTGTTATACAGACATCTAGTAGGAACCCAGAAGATGAACTCGGCGGCGGCCTCGGCAATGTGACGGAAGTGGTAACTACGCTCGAATCTCCAAGTATGATCCAAATCGTGAATGCCTCATCTTCCAAGTTGCGTTTTGATTGATATTACAATCGGTTGTACGATATACTAATATTAATAATTAGACGTCGCTTATTAACTTTATTTATATACAAGTTCTGACTCTTATTATTTTTAAAAGAAAAAGCTTATTTATTTACAGCGAGTTATTCGTTATCGGCGAACTGTGAAAGTAATGTCTGGAACCTTTGGTTTCTTCCTCACCAAAGCGATAACTACTCTAAAGAACAGGGAAAGCACTAGGAAATAACGCTCAACACCTTATTGGAATCTCGACAATGTCTCTTGGACAAACCGCACTTAAAGATAAATCAAGAACTGTGGGAAAGTTGCAGCACCAAACACACATTTCGTAACCAACGGGTGTTATCAATGTAACCGATATCCTGTAAATTA
>JARFJB010001377.1:17500-75000 GCA_036346205.1 Vesta saturnalis
GCGAGAAGTTAGAGCATATTTTCTTAAAAACAGATATTATATACACCGTAAATGTGTGAAAAGTTATAAACACAAATTTGAGAGTACCTACTAATTGAATATATTAACAACTGATAATTCAGTTCTCATTAGGTTAGAATTAGTACAAAAGCTCTACTCGTAGATTAACGTTAAAGTATTATTTTCTTTATATAATGGTTAACAGCTCCAAATTACCTCATAACGTTTAATTATAAACTTGTTCATTTTTAAATGGGCGCAAATTTTTGTTTCTTGGCAACTTATTTAGATAACATGTTGAGTAATTTAGATTGATATCTATACTCCCTTCACTATGGAAATTTCTTTTTACAATAATAAAAAACAGTTAGGTCTGAAGAGTCAGTCCAGTTCACGCAAATGTTTAGGTACCATTTTAATAACAGGAGCGTTCAAGAAAATCTAACATGTTTGCGTTTTGATTACGTTGATATGAGCAAACGGCTTAGAATCTGTGGAATGGTACAAAAAAAAGTGTTTTGCACAATTGAGCTTTTTCGTTTATTTACCATATCTGTTTCCAAGGCAGTAGGTTATGTTTACTGGTTGCGAGGCCCAACTGGTCGGTAAGATTTTACTTACCGACGTCTCTTACTTACCAGCGTAAAATTATACATGGACCGCCATAAAGTTGGACACACATTGCAAACATTTTTATTATTGAAATTTCTGAAAAACTCAATTGGGGGTTTGTTTCTTCATGTCTGACAACCAAAAAATCAATTGTGACATTTGTCACGTGACCATAGATTTTTCGAGAATTTTGAAAAATGTTAACTGTGATGCCGATAAATGGGTCAAATTTACATGATATCGGAAAATCGTATTATGAAAATGTATTTAGAATGCAACAAAGCACCATATACCAATTTTCAACCAAATCAGAAAAACAATAAAAAATACCATTTATTCTCCTCTGCTTTTATTACGAAACATTATAAAATCTTGTTTTACCTGGAAATAGTTTTAATAACACAAATTGCATAATTTTAGGTACATTGAACTATGAGGTGCACTTTAAAGAGCAATAATTTTCATCCTTATAAGCCGAAATATTCAATTTTTCAAAGCCAACTTATTAAATTTAAAAAATCGCTAATTTCAAATGTACTAACCAATATTAAATTTAATAAGGATAAATAATGTGTTGTTAAGTTTTAATTACAAATATTAGTTCGTTTACATTTTATTTACCGGCTAAAAATATTAAATCATCTCATGCGCTTCAATATACATGAACACAACCAGCGACGAGGCTAAATCGTGTTTTTTTAATTTTCCTCTCTAAAATTGTCTATTTTACAAATATTAAAAACATAAACATGTTTATGTTTTAATTTTTCAAATTTGACAAAATTGTTTGCTACATCTTTAACAATTTTTAACAAACATTACTACTGACGAAGATAACTGTAAGTGTTATCGAAACGTTTAGATTGTATAATTTAAAGTACACCATTAAAAAATCCCAAAAAAGATAAGTATTTTATTATCATAAAATCTTGTTTTACCTGGAAATAGTTTTAATAATATAAATTACATAATTTTAGGTCAAAATTAATTAAATATTTGTAAAATAGACAATTTTAGAGAGGAAAATTAAAAAACACGATTTAGCCTCGTCGCTGGTTGTGTTCATGTATATTGAAGCGCATGAGATGATTTAATATTTTTAGCCGGTAAATAAAATGTAAACGAACTAATATTTGTAATTAAAACTTAACAACACATTATTTATTTATCCTGATTAAATTTAATATTGGTTAGTACATTTGAAATTAGCGATTTTTTAAATTTAATAAGTGTTAATGGTGAAAGTTTACATTTTCATAAGATTTTATGATGTTTCGTAATAAAAGCAGAGGGGAATAAATGGTATTTTTTTTAATTTTTTTTTTTTTTGATTTGGTCGAAAATTGGTATATGGGGTGTTTGTTGCATTCTAAATACATTTTCTTAATACACTTATTCGATATCTTGTCAATTTGACCCATTTTTCGCATCACAGTTAACATTTTTCAAAATTCCCGCCAAATCTATGGTCACGTGACAAATGTCACAATGGATTTTTTGGTTGCCAGGCATGCAGAAGCGAACCGCCAATAGTTTTTCAAAAATTTCAATAATAAAAATTTTTCCAATATGTGTCCAACTTTATGGCTGTCCCTGTATATAGGTATTATATTTCACAACAATAAAATTTGGACATTTCTATTTAAAACGTCACTTTTGACTTTTCGTTTATTTAGTAGAAATTAAATAATTTCAATTGTAGTAAATTTAATACAATCGTGCAAAAAACAGTATGAGCATCAGGAACAAAGGGTTGTTCCGGTCTCCGGTCAAATTGGTCGTCGACCGGTAAACGTCCCTTACTGTTCTTGATACTCAATATACAATTGTGTTGCAGTCGCATATTAGTCGTTGCAAATATTTTCTAAAAAAAATAATTTTGATAAACTTCTGTTTTTGGTATTATGTCAAACGAAAACAAAGCCACCGTTTAAAATTTGAATTGTGAAAAATATTTTTATGCTTTCCACATCGATGATGTAATCAACATTTTCGGGTTAATATATTTTCAACTGTGATAAGCTACTGAACAGTTAGAATTTGATTGATTCCTTTAACCTCTAAGTTTTCTTAATTCAGTATTCCAAACATAAATAAAATTTTCCAAGGTTTACTTGCTGAAGTATCTAGTGAATTTTTGAAGTAAACATTTATTTAGTAAAATACTATTGCAGTATTTATTTTTATAAATACGTTATATTTTAGAATGCAAGGAATATACTGTACCGGAAGATACAGAAGTAGGAATAGAAATAACTGCAGAAACAACAGTTGTCGGAGGAATAAAAGCTTCAGCTGAAGAATTTCCACACATGGTAAAATTGGGAAACTATAAAATTATTTCATAACGTGCAATATTTTAGGCAGTCTTAGGTTATGGAGATGCAGCAGAGATCCAATGGCTTTGTGGAGGTAGTTTAATTAGCGAAAATTTTGTCTTAACAGCTGCTCATTGCACATTTTCTCAAGAATAGTAAGTACATTTTGACGTCTTAATAAAATTAAATATATGTCCTAATATTTCAGTGGAGATGTGAAATTTGTTAGACTAGGAGATCTGAATCTTAAAGTCGACACTGATGATGCACTACCTCAAACATTTCAAGTTGCTGAAATTCACCGTTTCCCAGAATACAAACCACCATCCCAATACCATGACATTGCCCTTTTACGATTAAACGAACCTGCTAATTTTACAAAATACGTTAGACCTGCCTGCTTGAACAATGACCGGAACCTTCCTATAACTTCTCCACCAATAGCAACAGGTTGGGGTAAATTAGGTTTTGTAGGAGATGCGAGCGACGATTTAATGAAAGTAGTTTTGTCTTATTACAATAACGATCGCTGTAAACAAGTTTATGCTAATACACCGCAAAGGCGTTTACCAAACGGTATTGTAGATGACTTCCAAATATGTGCAGGTGGAATTGATGATTCCAAAGATACATGTCAAGTAAGTACTGATTTCATTTGCTAATTACCTAAACTCACAACTATTTTAGGGAGATTCTGGAGGTCCTTTGCAAGTTAGATCATTGAATAATTTTAAAATGTTTTATATTGTTGGTATTACATCTTTCGGAAAAGGATGTGGTGTTATAAACACTCCAGGAGTATACACAAGAGTGTCTAGCTACATAAAATGGATTGAAGAGACAGTATGGCCTAACTAACAGAAACATTCAAATTTGAGACTTTTGTTTTATGTAAATATATTAAAATAATATGTAAATAAATATAATTTAAATTTTTGATTGCATGTAATAGCAAGACAATGACATTTGTCTAGCTTCTAAATATTAATGCCAAAATACATAGGGCAGGTGGGGACAAAGACCCGCATTTTTCGATTTTCTAGTTTTTGAGGGAACGAAATATCATATTTTATTTAGGTTTGGCATGAATTAGATAGATATAAGTGTTAGCTAACCGCCCATGATACCAGAAATCAGATCAAATGATTACATAGTTGGTAATTCAAGTGTATGTTGAAAACAAATTTTCGGGATGTTGCCCCAAAAAATGGGGCAAATTCACGCAGTGTGGGACTTTACCCCGATATATGATTTTGAGAAAATAGGTAACAAAATGAATCGGTAAACTTCTGAAATGAACCTTATATTGGAAAAATAATCTACAGATATAAAAATAATACAAGAAAGCTTAAAAAGCTTTCAGCGAAAGAAATCATTCTGTGAAACCTAGCACAATTGATCTCTGTCGGTTTAGATAACTTCAACACAATATCGTTGTTTTCAACAAAAGCATCTTCATTTGTTTCTGAAAATTTGAAAGTATTTTGTAATCGTTTTAGAAATACAACTTCATATCCATCAGGATAAACGGCCATTATTTTTTCAACATAACGACGGAACGAATTTTTTTTTACCGTCGACTTTAACAACAGAGTGGTCATTTACGGTTAGTAGTGAAGTTTCTCTACCCTCATCATATTTGTTGGTCTTCTCTAAATCCGAAAGAGAGGAGTCAAAATCAGAACTACTTTTGTGAAGGGAAATTCCACCTTCTGACTCAGAAGAGCTAGATTCTACCTTTTTTGCTTTGTTTTGTGGTTTTGTGATTGGGAACACTTGCTTGCATGTTTTTCTCTCCATTAGTCGTCTTTCCTTCTCTTCAGTTTGTTTTTGTTTTTCATGGGCTTCTTGTTCCAACTTCTCTTTGTTTGGTGTCGATGTAAGCAACACTGATTCTAATCCTTTCCCACACCTTTTTCTTTTGATATTAATTTCTGGAAGTGGAATTATGTCCTTAGGGGATGTCATAGATTGATGAACGTCTTGAGATATCGGTATGTTGTCTCATATGCTGAGCACGTGGTGTTCTAGGTGGTGAATTACGGGGATCATCTAATGATGTAGAAGGGTGTTCACCTCCTGACGAACAAGCAGAAACAGCATGTGAAGTTGATGGTTTTGGGTCATCTAGAGGACATTTGGGATGGCTTTTTTTTTGAAGCCCCAAGGGAAGAAGCTTGTTCAGATCCGATGAAATCAAATACGATCATTCTCTCATCATTGCTTGTTTCTTCTTCAATACTGTTTGGTGGATCCTGATCAGTCACCTCAGCAGGTAAAAAATCCACGTCGGTGAATATGTTTGGGTTTAATGGAGAAATACAAGTTACTCTAAAACCATTGATAGCATTTTCCATTGTGCTTGCCCTCTCGAAGGCCACCTTAAACGTTTCAGCTACATTGTATGCGTTGAATACTTCACCCGGGTGCGAAACCTTCCAAGCATCAACTGCACCATCATAATATGCTTTCAATGGCCCAAACAAGGTCCGATCAAGTGGCTGGGCCTTGTGGCTGCTATGGGGAGGCAATGTGAGGAGGTGAGTATGGTTTTCTTTTGCTAATGTGACAGCTTCGAGTGTTAACACTGCTTAAATTTTTTGAAACGTTTTATAATACTTTCCAACTCGTATTAATTATTTTACTTGTAAACGTTTTAAGTACTTCAACTCTAAAATAGATTTTCGCAGTAAAACTGATATATAATGCGGCACTGATCGTTTACAAAATAAAAATTAACATAATTTCCATGTTTACGACTGAAATTCGGGATATATCTACGGTCACGAGAATATCTATATCAACAGGATTTTTCTTACATAAACGGGATTTTATGGAGATTATTATGCGATTGTCTGTCTGCAGAGGATTTGTTGATCTCCCAGCTCGTTTATGTATATGTTATATACGCTGCGTCGAGATAGAGAAATTAATCAAATGGTAATTCACTGTTTAGTTAATTAGAAGGATGCTAGACTGAACAGGCACCTTTTAGACAAGCGACGTAGGAAAATATCTGCTCAGGTATTTCTCCTTGCGGACATCCCCGGAGGAATTTTCGATACCTTTCAGATGACAACCTAAAAGCAACGAGTATGATTTCGTATACCAAAAGGTGTTTTTACGCTGGGCATACCCATGTAAGAGTATAGTGTACAAGTGTGGCGGTGTTTTGCAGACGAGATCTATTAATCATCTACCAAGGCAAAAAAGAAATATTTTAACGGGAACTGCTCTGGTGAATATGGTCCGGCAAGTAGAAATAACGGCTTCTGCTTCCAATTAAGTCGGAAGGTAGAAGGAAATTATGTAATAAAGGGGAGGTTGAGAAGTAAGCAAATAAGTCAGTAAGGAAGTAATTAATGTCGAGTTGCACCTACGGTTATACCGGAAGAGACCTGTGCGTGATTGGGCAACATAATAGAGGTGGTACTTCGGTGGGAATGTTTGAGTCGAAATCTAAAAATGATTTCTACTTCGAGAGAAGGGGAAAAAATTAACTATTGTTAGTGAATAGGAATTTTTAAGCAAAAAACAAGTGGGTAAATTAAATAATTAATTTGAGGATTTACATAAGGATACTGGGATCTTTACGTACCACCCTATCTTCATTTGGAAAAGTTGACGTCTATAGGTGGGCCAGGGGTATGGCTTGTACTCTCTTTAATTTTTCCCCGTTCGGCATCAGAATTTCTATCTTCCGGCTACTTCTCTTCTTCCACCAGCCTGCACTTTTCAACGCTGGATGTGTAAGTAGTGACATGACTGTGCTGACTTCCACCGTTCCTACCGACGCTAACGGTAGTATCGTTAGTGAATCCGGTGTCGCCAGTAAATCCATCCTCTCCAATTCCGAGGCCATTCATTTTCCCGGCGATGGCGTCCGTGGTAAACAGGAGGGCTTTAAAGCCGCCGGAGAAAGTTCCCAGGAATATGATGTGCTGCGTCTTGGGGATACTGGAGGTGACAGTGGAGTTGTTTGCTGCGGGTAGGGACTTAGGATAACGGGATGATGGAAGAGGTATATTTTAAGTTTAGTGGTAAGAAGTGTAAGAGGAAACTTCGTACAAAATCTTGCCAGGTATTCCAAAAGCATCGATTGTTTCTGTACTATAGTAAACGTATTCTCCTTGAGGAGTTCTGGTAATTCAAGTAATAATTCGTCGTCGGTGAAATCGTGTCACATTCGTAATTCTTGTACGCGCTCAAGGAAAGATATCGGGTCGCTAACGCCGTCGTATTTTACGCCCCATTTGTGAATTCAGTCGCATGTATTATACCATTTTTATATTGGAGAAGGTCGGATCTCTGACTGGTAGATCGGTGGGTGCTGAAGAACCTAAAGGTGTGATTGTTACTTCGGTGGTAGTGAGAATCGGTATTTGTCCTTCTCCTGTTCGTAGTATTTCACCACTCATGCTCTATGAGTCTCGGCACTGCCTTCCGTGCTTAGTTAAGTTTATAGGTCTATCCAACTCGGATATCACTTTCTGCTGCGGAAGTACGCATTCATATGCGGGCGACTGAAATATTAAAACATTGTAAGAAATAGGTTATTATTTTCTATGGGATATTCTGGTGTGAAAAGTCTTCGTTTTGAATCTACAATATAATTATTAATTTAGTTGTTTGTCGGTCTTTTTCTTGATATGTGTCAATTACAGATTTGGATAGGTTAATTAGGCTAGTTAGGCTAGTTGTAAAGTAGACTTTTGGCTACTACTACTTAACTTAAATGTTTTGTTTCAACCGTTATGTATTCCCTATAAATTTACATTTCTATTACTATTTTCTCTTACCAACTAAAATAAATTACATACTTTGTAATAGACGAAAAATAAAAATCAATTCTAAAAAAAAACATAAACACAAAAAAAGGAAAGGTCCCAGGTGGCCACTACCTGCACTGGAGTCTCCTGGCGGGTGGGGCGGCCTCCGCATAACGATATGTACTCGTAACGATATGTAGTATCTGTGGGTGTGATAATTAGTAATTAAATAAATACGATTAATATTCAAACATTACTAGCAGCCAAAATGTAATTTGGTGTTTAATAATTAATTGTTCAACACTCTCTCGCTCGACAGGAAATTAAAATCTTAAAAAACAGTATTTTCTTTTTCTCAAGTGGTTTTAAATTAATACAAAAGACTAAGTAGCTGACATTTGGATGTTAACGAAGAAATAAATATAAATTTATTCCGGCAAGGACACAATAAGGGCCAGATATCAAAAATAAGCGTGATTTACGAGGACACTGAAGCTTTATTTCCTATGAAACGAATTGGGTTTCTAGGTCAACAATTTTTTCTCCATTTTATTTAAGAGTAAGATACTATTTTTACGGAGTTCAGATTTAATTTACTGGGCTTGCTGTAATTATTAAAATACTAAGACTATAAACTACAAACAACCTAAACAAAAGGGGAAAATGTTAGTAGTTTCGACCACCACTTAAAAAGAAGTGAGATACTTTTTATTTCTTCTAAACCGGATAGTAGAGGTTTATATTTTATTTACAATTACGTTTATTTTTATCGCATTGCAGAAAATATAAATGAACGGGAATACTTTTGAGAACTAGAGCGGACAGATGATTTAAAAATAAAATTCCTGATTGTGTCTGGTGGCGGATCGTATTAAACGTTACATTAAATCTTATCAGCAAAAATTTTGTATCTTAAAGAAAATCACCGAGGAATCTCTCAAAATTATTACCTTAAAAGCTTTCATCAAAATCTTGAAAAAATGCATAAATGTAATTTTTCGCTGTAAATCAAAAAATTACCATAAAAAAAAATGAACAGATCAGTAACATGAACGTAATCAAAATATTTTATCTTCTAAATTTATGATTCGTAAATAATGATAACGCTGTGAGGTAGGGCAGAAATCACATATAATTATACATACAATAACGAAACAATACGCTCAAGTTCATTATTACTATATATATATATATATATATATATATATATATATATATATATATATATATAATGGAATAATAAGAAAATAAATAGTATCTGTACAAGTGTTATCAAATCAGAAAGAAATAAATTTACTTTCGGAAGGAAGTAAAACGCGACCTTTCTTAACGCTATCGGGATAAAGCCTAAAGGGCGTCTATGCAGTACTACACACAAAAGAAAGCGTTCTTATCCCATTAAACAAGTGCAGATATACAATTTCATTCAAATAGCCAAAAATAAATACAGAAAAGTAATTTAATCTTTTAATATTATGTACGCAAATTTAATGGCGAAAATATTTAAGCCAAGACCAGGTGGTTTAATAACTGTTTCACCTGAATTTTTCTGCAAAAACATTAATTCATTTACATAACGTTCTTTGTTTTTTATATACACAAAATTTATTGCAGCGACTTTTTCGATGCAAATCAAATCTACCAAAATACAGAGTTGCCCAATCCGCTTAAGCACGATTTTACTCCCAAATTGAGGAAATCATTAAAATAAACACTGTTCCTCTTCAATGGAAACGAAAATGTCACTTTTGACCAGCGAACAACAACACAAAAGTGTCCCCGGGATAGTTAACTCATTCTACAATCTATACGAGGTGAACGGACATATTACCTCACCATAACTTTAAATAACCTGAATAGAACGTAGGTGAACTCTGTGCGCCCGTTGACTACATCACTCGTTCAACTTTCAACCTGTTCTCGTCACAGTCTAACTTTAACTAACTAATCGAAACACAAAACCCCGCTAAAATCACGTTATTTTTTAACGTGATACCCAGAATCGAGATACTAGCATCCTGTTTTTCAATAAGAAACCCTGTCACTCAAATAAACCCTCTATACGCTCCCCATTAACAAGTTTATTCAAAATGATCAACTACAAGATACCAAGAATTATTTAACGCGATGCCTGATTTATGACATAAACATGATAAAGAAATAAGTTTCAACGGCGAAATTACACCCCTAGAGGAATTCTCGATACTTTTTAGATAACCTAGAAGCGACGAGTAGGATTTCGTGTGGTGGTGTTCTGCAGGAGGAGTCGATTAATAATATGCCAAGGTACAATGAAAATATTCTAACGGAAGCTGGCCCGTCGAGTATCATCGGGAAAGTTTAAAAGTTACCCCTGAATGGGTCAGCAGGTAGAAATAACATCTTCTGCTTCCAATTAGGTCGGAAGGTTGGAGGGAGTTAAGAAGTAAAAGAGAAGTTGAGAAGTAAGTAAAGAAGTCAGTAAAGGAGTAATTAATTTCGCGTTGCACCAACGCTTATATGGAAAGAGGCCTATGCGTGATTGGGCAATATAATGAGGTGATATTTCGGTGGGGTTTCTTGCGTCGAAATCTAAAAGAGGAAGGGAAAAAATTAGTTATTGTTAGTGAATAGGAACTTTAAAGCAAAAAACAAATGGGGAAATTAAATAATTAATTTAAGGGCTAATTCATATTACGAGTACTTTGTTCCGTTATAAACTGTGTATTAAATCGAAAAACACCAAAATGCTACCCACTTGCTCCAAGTTTCATTAAACTTTGATGCCTTGTGACAGAATTTGCTGCACAGTGCCCGAAAGTGATGTGCAGGCTAGCCGGGCAGAGCATCGGATGCGCGGGTGGAAACGGAAATATAGTAAGAAAAGAGAAAGGAAAAGGAGTGTGAAGAAAAACAAGAAGGGATGTTAAGCGCCACAAACTATGATTTAGCTTGAAAGGGGACGAACAGTCAAACACAAACAAAAATGAAAAAGAGAAAAAAATTAAATCGAGAATACTCGTATAATAAACCCCAATATAATGAAAAATAATTATGTACTGTAACAAAATTTATAACTGAGAGTAATGAGTGAATGTAAAGCAAAAAATAATACCTATTAACAATTTTTAAACTAAAACGAACTTGGTTGACATATAAAATTAAGGTCGATCCTCCCAGCGGGGGAGTTTCACTACCAGTTTAGTAAATTTAGTAACTACTAAAAAACAAGGAGACGAAGAATCTTAATAGTGAACTAGTGAAGCAGTACTACAATACGGTGGTAGTGGTCTCGCCAAGAATTACACCACAAACCCCAATTGAAATGGAGGACAATATGTAGTAGACAATACCTAGAAAGATTACCCAAAACGCAAGAAAAAATTATTATGATCCGAAAATCGGGTTAGAGCTTTAAACCAAAGTTATACTTTTATCCCGCAACACAACTAATAATTAAAAAAATTACTTCTTAGTTACTTTTGCGAGTCACTCCGCAGTATAGAATTTAAAGAAATTTCAAGTAATAATAAATTAGTAATAAAGAAAAGTAGTGGTGCGATTTCCCACCTGAGGATAACAAATCAGTAAATGTAACTCTAAGGAAAGAAGATTATACTAATTAAAGGATGGAGTTCAATGTTTAAATTATACAAAATTTATATACACAAAAGAAAATATCTTATAGTAAGCAATAGTGAAATTTATATTACACAAAGAGAAATCTGTATATTAATTGAAATGATCTGACCTTTTAGATGTCCATCGAGATGTTCTGAATCTGACGAAAGGTAGAGCAATTCACAGGGGATCGTCAATGGAAGTTTTACTTTTTGCAGTAACAGCTCTCGTTACCACTCGATATGCTTTCTTTCTGTTGAAGCAAGAACGTTGGTGGTTAGCAACCAGAAGAAACCTAAAAGGAAACCGTTGAATGTAAGAGGGCCAACAACGCAAGATGTAATGTAACGGTACCTGAGATTTTGGTCGGTTTAAATCGGGAGTCTCCGATTTACGGTTTAAGTATGCACTACTTAGAAAATTACTTTATAGTAAGCCACTAAATTGTTTAATTTTAGGTGATGCAGAATATCGCAAATAAGACTCGGTTTGAGTTAAAAACTCAGAAAATGTGCTTCTACCATTCACACATATACATGCAAGTGAACAGGAAATATCCAGAAAATTCTTTTACGGTGTGTGCAATTCTATTTTCTGGTTACTTTTAGTTGCGTCGCGAAAAACAACAAAAGGATTTTTATATTAAAAGGAAGTATGAACAAAATGAAGTTAGCTATCATCTTAATATTGCAATAATTTAAACATACTAGATCAAACTTGACGTCACACGTAAAGTGTATTGCCTATCTCTCGTTGTAGGTTCAATATTTAAATAGATGAAATTTAGTCATTACAAATTCTCCCCTAGTACAATGAAAGCTTCGGGAAGAAAAGAAAGCTTAAAAAAGAATTAAATTAAAGTAAACACTCAGGACGACATAGCCCCAAAATCCCGAAACCCAACCCCTGTTATAGTGTCTACAAAGAAAACCTAACCCTCGACGGAGTCGAGGTACCCGTCAAACCTAAAACCCAAAATTCCCGAAGAAAACCAACCCCAGCGGAAGGCAACAGATTCGTTAAAGAAACCCACCCGATAGGAAAGAGTAAAAAATAAATACAGAGCTCAGATGGACGAGCAGGGTGAATGTAACCCCTAAAATTCCTTCCCTAACAGATCCCAACCAGCCACCCAAAGGAAAAAAAGGGAGAGAAAATTGTCAACTGCACTGAGGTGTGACCTTTCGCACAGTCTAGGTAGGAAACGGAGAACAAAGAAGCTGCCATGGAAACCAAACCCGATTTATATATCGTATAAAAAAACACTAGGCTACATGTCGAATATTTCAGTAGAGACATCCCTATTCATCGGAGTGGTCCGCAGGTTGTGACGTATGATCAGGTTTAAGCTGCTTGCGTGCCAGATGCCAATAGTATTACCGGTTTTATCAATTAGTACATACTTCCACGGGGACACCTTTTTGTGAATCTCTACACCCAGTCTCCTGGAAAATACTGAATAGAACGTCTAGGTAAGTTATAATGCTTGATCGATGACTGGTAAGCTTTCTTTGGTTTAAGAATAATATAATTACGAACAGCCTCATAGTTATGAGCATTCTTCGAAATGGAAGTATGGTCAGGAGTGTCTATCTCGATAGGATCAGGAGGTTTTCCAAAAATATCTCCGAATAGAATATGTTCCCGCCCACAAAAGGCGAAATAAGGGGTATAACCCGTGACTTTGTCTTTTGAAATTCGTATAGCGCAACCAATCTTTGCTACTACTTTATCCCACGTGCGATGGTTTTTTTGAACATAAGCCCTAAGAGTGGTCTTTAAAACACGATTAATACGCTCTACGGGGTTTGCTTGTGAATAGTATTTGGCAACATGAAGAGTAGTGGTACGATATGATTCACAGAGAATCTTAAATTCTTTGCCTCGAAACTGCACGGCATTATCTGCAATGATATACTGGGAAGTCCCATAAACTAGAAATATGTTTTCTTCAAATAATTTAGCAACACTACTAGCGGTAGCTGACCGCAAAGGAAAAAAAACAAGAAAATTTGGAGAAAATATCAGCTACTGCTAATATATAATTGTACCCCCTAGTGGAGCGTGGTAAACGGCCAACCAAATCAGTGCAAATTACTTGCCATGGCTGAGTAGCCGTAGCTCGAGGAGCCATAATTCCATGGGGAGCTTTCTATTCCACTGCGTGGGAAGTGTAACTGACACACCGGCGAATATATCGGGTGACATCGGCAAGCATTCCCAGCCAATATTAATAAGTAGCGAGTCGGGTGTGAATTTTAGTTACCCCACTGTGTCCTGAGGTAGGTGAGTCATGATTTTCGGAAAAAATACGTGATCTTTGTTCTTTCGCAACAACCAACCTCCAAGACTGGAGGTTGAAAAGGTAATAGACGTGATTTACCTTTCCGATAAAGTAAATTGTTGTGGGCACCCCATAAAGGAAATTTCCCGGGAGAATTAGTGACTTGACAACAGATCAGTACCACGGATCAGTAATGAGGATTCTAATAGAAGCCGAGTTATTCTCTTCGTGTGCTACATAATTTATTATAGGTACTGAACGCGACAGCATATTGGGAACCAAGTGATTTTTCCCCATCTGGCCAACCGTTCTGACGGACTTTGTAGTTTATTAAGCCATATTAGAGAATGATGGTCCGTAATGACAGTAAACTTCGGCCCTTCGACATAAGGCTGAAATTTTTCTATGGTCCAAAGCACGGGTATACACTCTTTTTCCGTTATAGAATAGTTCCTTTCTGCCTTCTTTAACGAGTAGCTCATGAAACTAATCACTTTTTCCCCTACGGGAATTCCTGAGAGAGAACAGCACCTAAGCCGAAGTGCGAAGCATCGGTCTGAATTGTAAAGGGAAGTGAAAAGTCAGGGCACGTGAGTACCGCGGTGCAGTAATTAGGTTTTCCTTTAAGGTAATAAACGCCTGTTGGCATGCCGGCGACCAAGCAAAAACCGTATTCTTTTTAGTCAGTGCATTTAAAGGAGCAATGGCCGAGGAAAAATTAGCAATAAACCGGCGATACTAGCAGGCCATCCACACCAGTCGCCGAACTTCGCTGACAGAGGTAGGAACAGGTATCTGTAGGATAGCTGAGATTTTATCAGGATCCACGTTTAAACCATCGTGATTAACAACGTAACCTAGATTCGGGTCTACATAAGTGACACTTATCATTACGCAGTGAGAGACCGGCATCAAACAACCTAAGTAAATCCTGTTCTAGTACCTCCAGATATTTATCAAAGTCGGAAGTGCAGATAACGATATCGTCCAAGCAAGCGAAACAGAGCGGTTCGATGTCAGAGCCAATAATCCGATTAATTAAGCGTTGGAAAGTTGCTGGCGAATTATGAAGTCCGAAGGGTATACGATTAAAATGAAACAAGCCACGCCCTGGAACCGTAAACGCAGTAATGGGTTTAGAAGGGTCAGATAGCGGGATTTTCCAATACGCTGACCGTATATCTAAGCGTAAGCGGTCCAAAATGGAAAGGACATATGGTAGGGGATATGCATCTTGTTCCGTCACTTGATTGACCTTACGAAAGTCTGTGCAAAATCTGTACGACTAATCTCTTTTTCCGCACTAGAACCACCGGACTAGACCATGGCTTGAAGAACGTCCCAATATAAGCATTTCATCCAGTTCTGTATCAGCAATTTTCTGTAACGCTGGGGCAAAGGGTCATAGCGTTGTTTTACAGGATCCGCAGTAGTCCGGATTTCGTGTTGGATGACATTCGTACTCTCCAATCCCTCTGGTTGTTTCCTAAAACAGGCGTCTAATAGAGTATACAAAGAGAGTTGTTGATTTTGAGACAAATCGTCTAACGAACGTATGTGGTTCGAGTCTGGACTAGCCATGGAGCATATTTCCCATGCGAAAGTCTGGTACCACACCCATAAGTTTCCAAAAATTGATGCCTAAGATAATAGATTGAGATATGTCGGGAATTACCAGCGCTTCAAGCAGTTTAGTACGTTCCTCCACAGTAATTGGCAATAGGACAGTCCCCAGAACGCGACATCCTTTCCCATCAGCCAGGGCACAAGCAGAAGTAGAAGAATTAGAAAGACTAAAACCGTAACGCTGTAATATCTCCCAACCAGAAACCTCCCACGACAGAACGAGACGCACTCGAATCCAACAGTCCTTTAAAATTGTTATCCAAGATAGTAACGTTCAAATAGGGTCGTTCATTCTCTTGCACACTGGCCAAAATAAAATCCAAACAGTATCGGTAACGATCCCCTCAAAGTTAGTTGCGGAATTCAGACTGACCGTGACAGTCCTGTGATCGGCTTACTGGCCCTGTCGACCATTTCTCCAGCACTTAGAACAACTAGAGCGCGTAACTCTTGGTTCACTGCAACCGTAACAATGACGCTTTTGGGGCTGAGCACACCTGGGTGACACGTGACCGTTACTACCACAGTTCCAGCACACGACCGTTCGTTCTAGTATCTGTAGTAGGTAACGCCGAAGTAGAAGAAATAGAATCGACTACGTTACTTCGAACAGTGGACAATTCAGTGAGACTAGCTACCCTTGAAGGTGTGTCAGGATGAATATGTGCAAGATCCGGTTCTAGCAATTCAGATTTCCGGTTGGGATGAAGCTTATAACTCTCCATAGTAGATTTACGATACTGTAATTGGTAAGCAATTGTTCTCACGAAGTAATTTGAGCTAATGCAAGATGCGTTTGATAGAAAGGAGTTAAGTTTTTCAATATTATACCCAGTTTCTTGACCTCTGACAAAGGTTCTGAAAGACGGATAAACAAACCCTCCATTGCAGCCAGATACAGACCTATTGATTCAGATGGGCCCATAGTTCGATGTTTGATCTCGTCGTAGAGTTGATCATCATAATCAAAAGGTTGGAACTCTCGTTTAAGCAGTTGCACGACATCCTTCCATGAGGAGAGAGAACTTTTCCTAACCCGATACAGTAATAGAGCTTTGCCATCTAGAAGATCAGACAAGTAAACAAAGTAACTTCATTCACACCTCTCGCCATTGCGTACTCTTCCACCCGAACCAAAAACGCATTTAGAGACAATGATCCTTCCCCGTTAAATTTCAAGTTCCATTTCACGATAACCCCTGAATTCGTCCTACAATACGAGGAGGGACTAGGAGCAACCGGAGCCGGGACTTGGTCTTCGGTAGTGCTATCAGAGGCACTAGACTCGTAACTCTGTTCAGGAGCATAAGTTACTGGCGTAGACTGTGTAATAGGGTTAACCGAAGAACTAGGCAAGGTCGCCACGACTGATACACTACGGAATTGCTTAGCAGCAGCATGAAAATCGGACCATAAGTTTACTAACTCTAACAAAAGAGCTCGTCTTGCATTTTGTTATTAATCCATAGTCGGATTCGTTTGATCGCAACGTTGATTGGCGTGAAGCCATAATGAACTAATTCGATTGAAAGGTTCTGACGAGAAATCACCATTGAAGTCTTCGAGAACCCACGCAATTCAGTAACACACTTTTTAATAGCGCCTTCATCTTCCACAAATTCAATAGTATGAACGATTGGAGAAAGCGACTTGTCAGCTTCTAACTTTAAGATATTTCTAAATTATTTACGAAGTTGTGAAGCATCTACATCCGAGGAAGAACCTCTACACGTTAGCTCGTAGCACAGTTCGTCTTGAGACAATCTGACGAAATGACATTTCCAAACCGAAGCCATAGTAACTGTTCAATTCCTATTACTCAATTCAAACTAGCGTACCCAGCGAACCTAAAACAAATATCTAGGGAGCCCCGATTATAGAGCCCAGATTCTTAAATATTCATTTAAATTTTTATTTCTTCATTTTTAGCTTAATAATGTAAAATTAATTTGGTTTACGTCTAACATTTTTGTTGATTTTTTAGATATTTTAGCTAGTTTAGCTAGTTCCTTACTTACTACATTTTTTGGATGTACGTACTTTAAAGTGAAATTATTTAGAAACGTACTAGCTACTACCTTCACTTATTTTCTATTGGATATGCTACTAGAAATGTTGTTGGTTCACATTGGATAGTCTAAATAGGAGGGCTGTCTTTAGAAATAGATCGAAAAACAAATTATTTTAGGTAGATTATGTGAATTTTTTAACATAGCCTATTCTTAGCTTCTCCAAGGCTTTCTTAAACCATCCAAAAAATAGGATTTTGAATACTCCTCAAAACAAGCATCTATTGCAGCCATCACCTCCTCGTTCAACGTAAAACGTCCAGCGAGTGCTTTTTGGAGATAAAAATAATCGCTGGGCCCAAATGCGGTGAATATGGTGGACATTGTAAGAACTTTAATTTCATACAAATTTAATACAAAAGAATTTTTTATTTTTCAAATAAGGGCGTCATTTCTTGATTTCTTTGCTCAACGGGTGTAACCACGACGCATGATATTCTCCACTTATTATTTGTCCTCTTTCCAAGCAATCGATAAAGATGATTCTTCATGCACCTCAAAAACTGTAGTTATCACTTTGTTGACAGATTTCGCCATCTTCGTCTTATTCGGGGCCAGTTAGCCTTTAAAATTCAGTGTTGTGACTGTTCCTGTGTCTTTGGAGTATCGTGATGTATCCATACTTCGTCCACAGTTACGTGTTCATGCAGAAACTCGTTAGGATTGCGATGGAAATGCGCCAAATAGCCAATAGCCTTATAGTGGATTACACAACTGCGTTTATTCTCTACTGAGAGAAACCGTAGCACCCATCTTGACGGTAACTTTTCACTCCCAATTTTTCATGTAAAATTGAAAACACTGTACCTTGCGATATTCATGTGGCCACAACTATTTTTCGGACTTTGATTCGTCGATCACATATCATAGACTGGGTCAAAAATATCGTGGGTAGTTACTTCCACTAAACGTCCTGAACGATGTTCATCTTTTGCGGACGTACGGCTACGTTTAAACTCAGTTACCCAACTGCAAACAGTTGCAAACGCAGGAGCAATGTGCCATAAACCATATTCAACTCAGCTTTGATCCCTTTTAAATACGAAGTCTGATCAAAAAATAACCATCTTCATTATTACAATTTTTATTTTTCAACTTACACATTATTAATCCTTGTCTCCTTTAAAGTACTCCCCTCTCTTATTACACTTCCCAGCGGAGTTTCCACTTTGCAAAACAGTCCAACTTCTATGGTAATGTTATTCAATTCCTGTGAAGAATTTCTTTTAATGTCATCAATTGTGTCAAAACGGGGTCCTTTCAGTAGTGATTTTATTCTAGGTAAGAGAAATAATCCAGCAGGGAGGTTAGAAGGAGGACAGTCATTTGATTTTTGGTTGAAAACTGGCAAATGACCAATGCTGCATGAACAGGAGCGTTGTTGTGGTTAGTGATCTCGTTACAACTCTCGTCTCTTTTAAGGAATTTTTTCACTCAATCGTTTCAGACACAGGATCGAGACTGTCGTGCTTTTTTGGGTCGTGGAGATCCCTTGAAGTTCACTGCGATGATTGAACTTTTGTCTCAATGTCGTATCCCTTATATCCAACTCTCCTCACCCGTTATGATCATTTTCAAGAATGTGTCGTCATCGTTGGCTTGCTGAAGGAGTTCCTGCAACCTTTCGTTCGATTTTCATTTTGCAGTTTGGTCATCAAACGAGGAACACATTTTGCTGAAACTCGATGCAAATTCAATGTTTCGGTTACCATGTTATGGTACGACCTTATTGAGATACTAGCCTCTTCTGCAAGTTCTCTGACAGTCAGTCGTCAATTTGTCCGCGCCAGATCCCTGATTTTCTGAATGTGAATATCATCAGTTGAGGTCGAAGGTCTTCCTGGTCGACAGTCATCTTCAAGTGATTGGCGATCATTTTTGGTCGGATAAACAATTCGTAACACTGCGTTCGATCTAGAGCGTCGTCTCCGTAAGCTTATTTCAAAAGTTGAAATGTATCGGTAAAAATTTTCCCCAGTTCACGCAAAATTTCACGTGGCATTGTTGTTCTCAAAAATCGCCACGAAAACTGAAACATCTTTCACTCAAATAACAATAACGCGAGAAAGAAGTGAGATATCAACAATCCGTAAAGAGCAGCTTGCTCAGGGTTATGACGAACACAGTGTTGCCAACCGCACAACACTACAACACTTCGTTGGCGCGCGATTTAAGTTCGGTTATTTTTGGACAAACCTCGTATGTGTTTATTCTCCCCTCGAAGCTCAGTTTTTTTCGATTGTTCTAAATAAACAGAAGTTGCCTCAATCGGCAGCTACTTAGTGAGCAGTGATGCTTACTAAAAACAAATTATTTTGTTACCAGAGTGTCATCTCTGGGATTTTCTAAGAATTCACTGAACGACCTACTAAATAAAAATAGATTGTTTCAAATGCGCACAACGCCGTAGTTAACGTTAATGATTTTTTGCTTGGTTTAGAATGTTCGTAATTTTGATAATCGCTACACTTATTAATACATCTTATATCACTTTCTAACTAATCCAATAATAATATATTTTAACGTTTGCATACATTCTCTTTATTCCTATATGTGCACCTGTTGGCCTTATACGAAAACCGTTTATAATTAAATGCCCGATTTCTTTGCAATCTATTCGTTCTGCGTTACTCATGACACCTATTTTGGCTCTAATCATTTTTAAATCGTAATTGGTTACGAAATTGTTTGAAAAGATGTTTCCGAAGCGCTTAATTTTCCTTCTTTTTAATTATACAAACTTTTGGATACTTGTATATTTCTTGCACCCGTTCGAGAATACTACCTAAGTCATTATATGGTAAACAAATTTCATCACTTCCGGGTCATCAACCCATTGATTTATGTCATTATACCTTTACTTCCGATTCTGAAGTTTTAAGTTGCTGTCTAAAATTCTAGTTATTACAAAAACATTTTTTCATATTAAAACTTCACCGCCTACTCTAGTTCGTGATAAAACATCTCAAGCTACATTCTGCGCCTTTTATATAATTTAATATAAAATGATGTTCATTTAATAACTTAAATTTTGTTAATCTTGATAATGCATTCCAAATAAAATATTACTGGTCTGTGAGCCGTATAAATATGGCCTATAGTATTAAAATACTGATTTTTTATTTTGCTTTAATGCTGTATTTGTATATTAATGGGGTACAATCTAAATTTTTTGATAACACTTACAGTTATCTTCGTCAGTAGTAATATTATCTATTAAAATTGTTATAGACGTTGAAACCTTGTGAAGTTTGAAAATTAAAACATACGTAAGCCTGCTATTAATATAACAGTTTGATAAACATATGAAACCAACTATGGGAACATAATTATATTCTAACTATGGAATATAATATAATTATATTCCAGAGTTGACTTTATACGTTTATTAAACTGCTATATTAATAGCAAGATTGTTTGTTTTAATTTTCAAATTTCGCAAAATTGTTTCAACATCTTTAACAATTTTAATAGATAATATTACTACTGACGAAGAACTGTAAGTGTTATCGAAACGTTTAGATGTATTACATTAATATACAAATACACCATTAAATCTCCAAAAAAAGATAAGTATTTTAATATGTGTAATAATTTTTCATATATGGCCTATAGTAGGTCCCAGAATATCAGAGAATAATAAATCACCTTCACAGCGACAGGTCAGCGGCGTACTTACTAAAAGCATATACTATAAAATATAAATATACATAATTATACATACACACACACACACACACACACACACACACACACACACACACACACACACACATATATATATATATATATATATATATATATATATATATATATATATATATATATATAAATCTACAATTTTAATACACTGAAATCACAACCGCACGTCTAGGAGTTGTCTGATCTTCAGGTATACATCGAATTTTAAAGGGTAGTCTGTCATTAAGTAACACAATATTTTGCAAGCGGCACATTTACAGCATCTTCTTTTAAAATAACCCGGTTTGCTAGTGATTTCTGTTTGCCACATCCCTGAGAGAAACGACACTATTACTAATAACATGATTTATTCTCTCTGATATTCTGGGGCGTACTTTACAGTGTTTAAGTGAACGAACGATTGCTAAAAAATTCAGCTTTTCGGCGCTTCCTATTTTTAAGAATGGCTCTCTTGTTAATACTTAATACTTACGTTAAACTTATTTAGCTAACCTTTTTCACTCTTAATTTTGTTTTTAACTTAATTTGAAATTCAACTAACTGCACATTATAATTACGGTTCTTTTAACTTAATTCTTATCTCTTAATTTTTAATTTAACATCATTTTTAACTGCTTTTTAACTCTCCACTTACTTTTTAATGATTTTAGCCACTTTCAAATGATCTTTTCAGCAGCGATCGTCATGTAATATGGTATGTACGCTATGTAATATTATTCGTTTGTCGGTAGGATGTCCAAGTAATGTTCTTGAAGGAAAACCACTGTTTTCACTCATTGTTTATGGAGAGTTTGGTTTTCTTTTAACATTAATAAACCAATAACTACAAGATTTAGTCATTTTTTCCTATAGACCTTGTGTTCGTAGACATTTTACCCGATTTTAAGATAGGGTGGCGCCTATATTTATTTCACTGTATTACAGCGAACCCTGAAAAGACAAATCTTACAAACGATAACCCCCTTGAGTTGAGCCGGCTCATTTTGGATTTTCCTGTTACAACTCTTAGACATGTGATAACCGGGAATGGAACCCAGAGCCCGTTGATGTACTATATTTCAAAAATTTCGCACAAAACATACACATGCCATCTGCTGGTACGTTGTAATTCAGTTGACGCAAGCAATTTTGTAGAACAATAATTTTTGTTGGAGTTGGACGTTTCTTTGGGTTGGCTCTGGAGAAGACTTCGCTATTAATCCGGATCTTGTCTATAAGTAGTGCAAGTTAAGTATGCGGCTACAGTTTAATTTTATTTTTTAAATAAACATGAGATTAACAATCTAACTTTAAACTTTAAAGGAAAAGCGTTTGCACATTTCCTTGAGAAAAATATTTAATATAATATTAATAATTAACAATTGAAGAACGTATTGCAAGATTTATTGTAGAAAACAACTTAAAGCTATTGAAACTATTTCCATGTATCCAAATCATAATCCCATTTAGATGATATTCCAAACATGGGATTAACTTGCAAATCCAGCATTCTTCTCAATTGAGCTTGTTTGCATTCTTTGGAAAAACTTTTTGGTAATGGACCGTAAACTGCAAAAATATAATTATTATAATATAATTAAAAATAATATATGTGAATATCTTTGCTTGACCATGGTTACTTGTTAAAATTGATGACCAGAACCAAACCCGTGATCAAAAATCTTTGTCTATATAATTATCAGTTATATTTTAATATTTGGAAGAAACTCTAATACCAATATGATACCCAATTACATGTTTAAATTTATAATAACGCAAAATGTGATGGACGATAAAAACGTGTTAATTTTGAAAACTTTACATAAGAAACGTTTTCCTGTCGCAAATTTACGTGCGTACATATGTAATATGTTCTTAAAGAATAATACTTATATTACGATACGAGAGGTGTTAGCTGAGATATGTAAACAAAGTCGAATGCCTAAACTATAACAGCGCACGACTGCCATACACAACATCATATATGTTCGTTTAATTAACTTTCTGTAATTTTGATACTAACTCTAACAATTGTTAAAAATTGAACTCATAAGACATACTTCTTTCTATTTCTTTCATTAAACAGATTATACTTATATGTGTATGAACACGGATATAAAATAGTGTAACAGCATATAAATGCAACATCACAGATTTTTTAAACACACCTATTTGTGACTTAAAACATCACCGAACACGGGTGTCGTGGAGTATTTTTTCTGTTTGTCTTAAAAACATTAGTTTTATCTAACTATTGAAATTAAATGTGACACATAAACATATGCACACACCATACACGCAGGCACCCGCACGCACACGCGAACAGAGCACACGTACACTCGTACACACGCAGATACGCACACACGCACACAAAAACACATACACACGCACTTACTCATGTATGAACTTACACTCACACACACACACACACACACACAAGCTAACGCTCGCATACGCACACACACACGCACTCACTATACGCACATACACGCACTCACTCTCACATATACACACTTATACCCGCACAGCACACACACGCACATAAACACACCCTTCTCAGTAGGTGATAAAACCACGACTGTGACAATGACAGTGTTGCAACCAGACATTCTGAAACACGACATCAATTTTAGAACTGAAATATCACAGAACACGAGTGTCTACTATTCCTCGTATATGTCTTAAAAAATAGTAATATTGTGTGAAAATGGAAATCGTATGTGAAAAACATATGCACGAATGCACGCACCCGCACAGAAACACATACGTGCGTAATCAGGTACGTACTCACTCACACACACACACACACAAACGCACACGCACACACACACGCGCACACACACACGCACACACACACACACACACACACACACATTCACACACACACACAAACGCACACACACAGACACATATTCACACACTCTCTCTCTCACACACACACACACACACACACACACACACACGCACACACACGTACACGCTCACACGAGCACACACATACATTTTACAAAGAGTGAAATTTTTCGTTGCTATAAATCTGGGTGGTGGTATAGTAAATAATTTCAACAATAAAGACTACCAAAGTGATATTCGAATTTTGTTGAGCTCATTAATACTTAAACTACTCACTATTTTCTATCCAACGGACAACTAACTGAACATTAAGTGAGGATCCATTTAACTAATGATTCGTAATTGAACAATCTTATTTTTACTTGCAGCATACAGCCGATGTTACATAATTCCGATATCCAATGCAATAATGTATTCCCAACGATTAGGGTCACTAACCTGAATTCACAGCTGAAGATCGCCTAGTTAACATGTGCTCAACTACATTACTGTTTTACCCAATTCATAAATTACAGAAACCTGTACTTTTAATGAACTCTGATGTATTTGTTTTTTTATTTCTCCCACAGATGATTATTTACAAATTATAAAACTACCAATTTTTAACTATTTACACTTTTTGAACTCTACATATTTACATTTTATCCTACATAATAACAACCAAATAATCTCAATTGTTAATACGACCAAATTTTTTCCATATTTACTGCGGATCATTCCTAAAATAAATATTACAACATCATAGAGTAAGGCAAAGAATAGTTTTAGAGTGTCAAAAAAAAATTAAATTAATAATTAAACTATTGTTAATTAAAACAAATAGTTTTTAATATTCAAAAAAATTTAAATAATTCAAAAATATTCTGGGGGGGTATATTACATTGAGATACTGTTCGAATCATCTGAATTTCAATCCCCGATTCCATTTAAAAAATGGCGTCACTTCTGGAACGTTGGCGTTGTAAAAAAAAAGCTAAAAAAATCTAGCCAAACTGACGTTTAAAACTTCTAAAGCTTCTATAAAAATATGGAACAACACACGACCTTCCAACCTACAAAATAGAAATTTAAAAGACGAATTAATTTTAATAACAATTTTTTTAGGATAATTATGCAGCCTCTTTTATAATAAGTTCATTACGAAAATAGGCATCATTGTAAAAAGAAAAACAATAATCTATGTCAAACAGCCGTTTAAAACTTCATGTCAGAGGTTAATAGCCATCTAGATGCTAACTTAAAAAAAATTCCAGAGCCGCCCGCTTCTATAAAAATATCGATAATACATGCATTTTCAATCATATTTATTTAATCTTTACACTTATTTCGTTTTATATTAAGCAACTTTATAAAGAAAAATTTGAACAAACACTTCAATTCTACCTTAAGATTTTTTTTTTGCCACAAAATTACCCGTCGTATCAAAAAATTGTATAGAACATAATTAATGTGGTATTAACAAACCTCTACACATCCCCGCACACACACACGGGCGCGTTCATGTACATACGCATACAGGCACTCACCTACATACGTACACACGCGCACACATACATATTGTACTTACGGTCAACTACTGGTGTATAGGAATGCTATAAATAAAAGCTAACGTTTTCCTTCGCCTATTTAACATGAAACGCTAACTTATATGATCCTCGACGTTTTCATTGCGGAGAATTTTTGGATAACCTCTATCCATAAATAGCATTAAGGTAATGATGCCCTCTTAAACTTTGGGTTTGTTTCTTAGCTATAACTTTTAAAACATCCGGTTAATTTTGGGCTTCTCTTCCGGTCTCATTTCTGAGAATCTTTAGGTTGCCTTGTTTCCAGAAATACCGATGTAGCTACTACTTTTATGTAAAGTAAGTCTTGCTTTTTAATTACAACAGTAGAATGACACCAGCGCATAGCTTGAAAGGACCTCCAGGTGTCCCCAATGAGAAGTCGGCGCATGTGCAGACGTCTGAATTTGTGGGACTTCGAAAAAAAGTACCTGTGATTTTTCGGCGGTTTTTGGCGGTCATCTTTGTTTTTGTCCGTTATTTTGAAATCAAATCATTTACCTAATCAAATCAAAAGAATCAAATCAAATCAATTTTTAAATACAAAAGTTTACATCGAGTAGGATTTGAACCTATGACATATACTTTGATCAGCTCAGTTAATCAAATCAATTAATCAGGTCAATTAATCAAATCAATTAATAAACTCAATTTGATCAACACGACAACCATCTTTGGTGGTCACTTTTTGTGTGCGTGGTTTTGGCGAGCATTTTTAAAATCATTTAATTAAATCAATCAAATCATTTAAATAAAAATAATAATAACAAAACTTGGTGCCTGGGAAGCGAAAGTGAATTTATTGATTAAATCTCGTCATTATACAACAGTAATTATAAAGCTGTTTTTAAGCGAATATTAAACCGGTTGTTTCGCCTATTGATCCTAAAGAGCGCATTGAAACATGTTTACTTTTCAATCATTCATTAAACTGTGTAGGACTACTCTCAGACTTATGGAAACGCTTAGGTAGCACACATTTAAAACCCAGCATCTCTACCATCACCCTTTCTCTGTACTTTGTTGATGTGATGTCCAAATTGAAAATGTTGTATTCTACCTTTGTCTCTAATTCCTTAACGTTTCTAAAAGGTTTAAAGCATGTTGATGTATTGAGAGCTGATAAATCCATATCTGTATTTATAACAATCTGTGATAGTAAATAAATAAAGTAAATAAGATAAGGGATAAAACCAAAACGATCACTTACCAGTGTTGTTGATAATCGTATTGAAAGAAGTTCTTTCACTTCTCTCTGACCCATTTCCTTGTTCTGCGACTTCGACATCTTCAGGCGTTGTTATGAAATAATAACTGGCCCTTAAATTAAACATGACTTTAACGATCTGTGCAAGTAAATAAGATAAGGGATAAAATCAAAACGATCACTTACCAGTGTTGTTGATAATCGCATTGAAAGAAGTTCTTTCACTTCTCTCTGACCCATTTTCTTGTTCTGCGACTTCACCATCTTCAGGCGTTGTTATGAAATAATGTCTGGCCCTTAAATCCTCAAAATCTCGAATATCTTCAATTGTGGGTTCATAATACGGAAAATTCATTTATGTAGTTGATGTAATCATAGCTTGAAAGTTACTAACGTAAAAGCAACCAATGTTTAAATTTTAATTTCAACATCAAATATCAACCTAGTGAGCACTGTAATTGGGTAGACAAAAAATCCATACAGAGCAATACGTTTCTAATGATACGTAGAGATTACAAACATAATAGCAATTGTACTACCACCCAAATTAACGTGGGGCACTATTTCCGAGTTTTTGCATATAGTGGTAAAACACGCATACAGTTAAATTAGTAAAAATGCCTATACAATAACAAAAGGGCTTCACCAGTATCGTGTACTATAGGTTAACATATATCTAAAATTTAACTCACTGGGTTTAAGATATAAATAAAGAAAAGGAATGGGAATTGATTCAAAAGCGTTTTTGAAGTCATTAATATTATTTTCGCTATGTGTTAAAAAACCCTGTAATTAGATTGTGTGGCGTTTCCCAATTATGTAGCCAACAATAACATCCTTTCACTATTCAAATGCCTATAACGTGTTTGGAAAAACTCCCTAATTATTTTAATTACGTAGAAGGTTACGGGTGTTTAAAATACAAATGCGATGTGTACGTTCTTTGTGTGACCAAAATTCCTGTAGTTAGCTTGCACATATAAAATCAGCGTATCAACTGTCTTGCCTTCATTTACAGTTCATACGTTGTGTTAAAACTGTGCTATAATGTCGAGTCTACCAATTCCTATTCTTTTAAATATTGTTGAGAGTGTATCAATGTCTGAAGACCCGATTGTACAAATGTACAATCACATTGTTGATCGCGTGGATAGTTGTGAAAACATAACTGATGTTGATATAGGGCGTTTCCATGGGTTGTGTGATGCTGTGTAAAAGATCCAGTCCGAATAATGGCTGTGGTAAGTAATAGTTTAACTTTATTAAAATTTGTTGTTAATACTTCTTTACCATTCTAGATCTTATCTAAGGTGGAGTACAACGGTTTAAAAACGTCGGACATGATGATGTAAGTAGAATAATTTTTATAAATGCTAAACTGTATTGTTTGCTGTACAAGATATATTTTAATATTTCAGTCATTTTAAAGATGGCAATCGATGTATTGTTTTTAGAAACCATCTTCTTCAATCACCGATGATACCCATATTCCTCCTCAATCGTGAAACCGTAGACAAACAATACGTTTTGATATGAAAATGTAAACTTTCACCATTAACACTCATAATAAAATACTTATCTTGTTTGGATTTTTTAATGGTGTATTTAAATTATACAATCTAAACGTTTCGATAACACTTACAGTTATCTTCGTCAGTAGTAATATTTGTAAAAATTGTTAAAGATGTTGTAAACAATTTTGTCAAAGTTGAAAAATTAAAACATAAACATCAGCCTGCTATTAATACAACAGTTTGAGAAACGTATAAAGCCAACTTATAAAAATTAAATTTCAAATTTTAGTAAAGAATAACTAGAGGTCATTAAAAATTAAATATTGTTAAACTGCCTTGAAGATGACAAACCAGAACACTCTACGTCGTAGAGAGTGTTCTGGTCAAGGTTGACCAAGGTCCGTGTTGAAGGAACTATCGTCGCAGGATTCGCATTCCCCCAGAACACAAATACGGGATCATATAATTGTTTAACCTTCACGAGACCAGTTTATTGTTACGTGTAGTTTGTCCATAGAGACTTATCAAGATCTAGAAAGGCGTTTAGTGTTTAAATTTACCGAGTGCTTGGGTCGTTTTCTGGAGAAGTCTTCGCTCCTTGCGGAAAAATACAACGTTCGTTTCAAAGTTTCATACGTTAAGTTCACAGTTTGTCGTTAATTAAATAACCTGCTGTAAATAGACCAGATTTTTCGTTACAAATATTAATAATTATTCCGACCTTGTACATTGTTAGAGTAAAGATAATAAATAACATGCTGTAAATAGACCAGCTTTTTCGTTAAGTTATATATAATAAGTGTTAGTCAAGATTTGTACATGATTAACTGAAAGTAATATGTATCAAGCAGAATTATGTCACAGTAAGGTAAAGTTAATATAACTGTCAGTGTACATGCAAGCAATTGAAGTTTAATCATAACGCGAGTCGAAAGAGAGGCGTCATTACCTGAATTGTACAGGAGGTGCTAGCGTCGTGTTAACATCAACCATAAAGCCAAGGTCCTCCTGCAAGTCCGCTCCAGATGATTGTGTAACAAAAGGGCATCCTCTACCTAAGGTAACATTTATGTGTTTTTTTATTATTGTAGTGGGTGATAAATGCTAAAAAGATTTATTGTGTGTAATTTCTATTACTTTGTTATCGTTTGTGTAATGGTTGAATACGCCTTTTCTTTAAAGATTAACTTTTCGTTGTTTTTTGTTGTTCAAATTTTATAACAGGCTTATCCATCCGCATTATTATCTAAATTGATTTGAAGGTTTTTTTTTTAAATTTTGTTTAAACTGACGAATTCACATCGAAAATTATGTGACAAGTGTGTTCCAAGCACGCCATTTATTTGTAAAAAAGAAAAGTAACCATTTATTATTTTGAATATTTTAATCAATTTTATGGTATATTTTAATAGAGGGGATAAGATTGTAAAATTTGTGTTGACAATTCGATGGTTCTGTTTTTTTTTTATTTATTTATTCACATTACATATGTTTAGGCTATTGGACTTGTTTTTTGTGTGAATCTATTATTACACAGAATCTACCGACACGCATTTTTAATGTTTATTGTTTTTTTAATTTGCTCTTCGAATTAACGTCATTACATTGTGTTTAGTTAAATAAAACAATTACGACCGAATGCTTTTCAAACGATTATTTAATTAAAGTGTAACAATTACTGGCCGATGAATCACTATATTATTTTCTTTTATGATTTGAACATAATAAATTACAAATTTTTAATTACATATTTACGTTTGAACTTATTCGTTCATAACAAAAACTATAATAATAATAGATCACAATTTGAAGCAAACTTTTCAAGTAGTTGTGTACCGAATTAAAGTGTTTTTTTGGATGTTCAAGAGAAATTACTTGAGCATCGAATTTTAATAACGTAACGTAACAGTACATTTTTTTTCCCAAATTAATGATTAATTTTTTGTGGCAAGCAACTATTTTAGTTAAGCGTGCAAATATTTTTTGAAGCCTTTCAGGTTGGAGAGATCTGCTGGTCCCAGTGCCACCTGCAAAGATTACGTTAGGTAAACGAGATATTTGAGTATTTATTTCAAATACTCTGGGGCTCTTTTCGAGTTTTATGTCGTTTCAACCCCTATTTGAATTATATATGATAAACTATCCTATTGTGCGCAAAATTTAGTACATCGAACCCACTCCGACCGCTACCTAGTTGTTTTACCTGTGGGTTATGGTAGGGAACGCATGCCGGGTATTAGTGTTTCAGAATTTTTTCAACGTAAAAAGGGTATTATAGCTATAAACAATAGCGATCATTTATGTTTAGGGAGGGCATTAGCGATGGCCATAGGTGTGGCCGAGGACGATCCTCAATTGTCACTCCTTAAAAAAGATCGCCCTACTTTGGATCATAGGTCGTATGAGTTACGTGTTGCTACTAATGTAAATTTAAATAACGGTGGTAATATCGAACACATTCAACAATTTCAAGATATTTAATTAATTACACCATAGTTGTGTATAATCACAGGTTAGGTCAGTCAATTTATTTTGAGGGTCCAAGAAGTTCCAACTGTGAAACTTTAAATTTAATTTTTGAACACACTCATTATAATGTAATTACTAGTTTAACCAGTGCCTGTTCAACAGCGTTTTTTTTTGCGAATCCTGTAGATTTAGAACCAACCACAGCGAGCGTCATAAGAATTGTCCTTATATCTGCCCATAATAATCCCCCTTGCGAATCTGCCGTCTCTATAGTTTGTGATGAGTGTAATAGGGATTTACACGGGAACCACTGCCTTCAGAACCATAAAGTTACCGGTCATTGCAGCAAACTCCAATGTTGTCCAACTTGTTTAGTGAGTGCATGGAAGGCTAAGAATCCTCATAAATTCAAAACCACATTGTACCACCTGTAAATCCGAAAAGCCGAACCGTCATTGAAGTTACATGTCGACGAGCACGGCGGACTCGAAAAAACTCAAAAAAGACTTAATTTTTGTCTTTTACGATTTTGAGTGCCGCCAAGATACACCTACTAATAATGCTAACACATTCAAATCATACCCCTACATTGTACGTTGCTCAGCATGTATGCAACCTATGTATTATTACCGATACAGATATTGAGCAGGGTAGAAGGCATTGCGGTCAACTCCAACACATATTCTCTACCTCACCTGTATCCATGCTGCTCTCTTACATTATAACCGGTAACTCAAATAGACGAGACTTTTAATTAAATGGGCAGGTACCAATTTCCTGAACGACCAAGTTCAACAGTGCTATGAGAGGGGCAATATGAATTTGCCGCTATGCTCCTAGATAGTAGTCGGAGAGGGCGAGCAGTCCCTTTCCATAAGGAAAAATTTGTAATGATGTTACAATCGGGGTGCCACTGACTCAATACTAACTCGCCCGCACATGAGCCAGCGAGTGCTGAAGGTGAAAGCTCAGATGATCGCAATAGCCGTTCTTACCTGTCGCCAACCGGCAACTGATAGCACTCGTATTACAATTTTAAATACTTAAACACATAATTAAACAGACACTTAACATATCAACATAGAGACTTTGTTTACAAACTCACACACACCAAAATATATTTTTACATTGTGGCCTGAAAGGCTTTGCACAAATTCCCAAAAGCCACTTGAATTTCAATAAATTAACTATTCCGTTAAAATCCAATTTACCCCTTTTTTTTCTTACAAAATTATTTACAAATGTACCACAAAGGTAACTTAGTTACATTGATCGTATCGGCCGCCTTGTACGTGCAACTCGACTCTGTACCCAAAATCTACGCTGTCTGCAAACTCTCGCTCTCATTTACCCTACTTCAATCACTTCTGCTAAACTTGCGAGATCCTGATTAAACAATGAAAATTTACAATTCGGCAACACTGCTTTTACATTTTATTTTGCAGACAACATTGCTACAATTTCCTACACCACGTACAATAGTTATGTTAAAAATGGTTGCGTGGGTTTTAACTGTTTTGTATTGTTCATTAATTTGCATGAGCTTTAATTTAGTTAGAATGAATTTTAATTTTTTTTCTTTTATTTATAGTTGCATGCGTTTCTAATACTACAAATTTTGCTTCATCGAGTTTTTGTTTGTTTGCTTAATTAACACAGAGTGAAATTTTAGTTTCTTAGTTCAGTGTAGGTATAACATAAACAGTTTTGACAATCATAATTCTCAAAGGGATAATTCCAATTTTGTAAGTTCATTAATACTGAAACGACTACTACTAAATTCTTGAATTGAACGAAAACAATAATCAGACGATAATGTAAGTATTAACATGAATCAATCATTCATAGTTAAAAATTTATTACTAATTGCAGCATGTAGACGACGGTAGACCATTCACAAAATCAATGCACTAATTGTACTTCCCCGATTACGGTACTAACCTGTATTCAATTGCTGATACGTTCCCGCAAATTTGGCTTGTGGTAACACTTCTTACAGAGGCACCCAAATCTCGATACGACCATCAATCAACCGAGTGTTCGTACAATTCTTTAATTACCAATTTCTACCAAGGGAATTGTGCAAAGCGTGGTCCTTATTCTAATGTATGTACAGCCGAAAGTTATATACAGTGCGTTCATAAAGTAATGTAGACATTAATTTAAAATTAAAATATTTGTTTCTTAAAAAAATTCTGGGATACGCCGATTAGTATGTTTAGTTGCGCATTTTTTACAATACAATTTCGATTTTTTTTTAATGGGACGCCCTGCAGATTATGTCATATTCGGATTCTACTACAAATTCTAGATGTTTTTGGTATAATATACCCTTGGTCTATCTATTTCCGTTTCTGAAATAGACACTTGAAAAATGAGAATTTTTCCTTTTTTGACTCGCTACAGAATCCTTTACGTAGAGTACTAACAGTGCTTAAAGGTCTAGTTGCTTTAATGTTGTCAAACAATTTTATTAACATATTTCAAATACTGCAAAAAATTACAGATAAGAAATACTTTTAAGTTAGCAGATAATACAAACGTTTATGTTGGGAAGGAACATTCCCTTACTTAAATAAATAAACCAATTTAAATAAATTCATATTTTTCTATAGTTGCTTTAATCTTGTCTTATACTGTACTTTTAAGATAGTTAAATTAGTTGGAAAACTGTCAGATAGACGTTATTATTCAAAGTGTCTTAACTTGTTCCGGCTTTGTAATACAAAAATATGGTCAAGTTAACTAAACGGGAGAAGATTGAGATACTCTGCATGATTGGATATGGAGATAGGACCCGCACTCAAGCAGAAGCAGCTCATTTATTTAACGAAATTCATCCTGATCATCCTCCCATTTCGCAAACTGTGGTCAACAGAGCGGAAGCAAAATTTCGAGAATTCGGTCATATTCGGGATAGGCAAAATCTGGACGTCCCAGTGTAAGTGAAGATGATCGGCTGAATATTTTATTATTTGTAGAAGAAAATCCACACATTTCATTATCACATGTGGCTGGAAACCTAACTTTATCGAAATCTACTGTACACAACGTCGTACGGAGAAACAAATATCACCCTTATAAAGTTATTCCGCTTCAAGAGTTATCTGAAGATGATTTTGATAGGTGTAATAAATTATGTGAGTATATGCAAGATATCTGTAACCGCGACGAAAATGCTGTGAAAAAGATTATTTTTTCGAACGAAGCTACATTCTGCCTCAACGGTATCGTCAATAGGCAAAATTGCAGGTATTGGACCACAATCAACCTCGATTGGATGGTGGAGGCGCACATGCAACATCCACAAAAATTAAATGTGAGGTATGGTCTAGTTGGAGACAGAATACTAGGTCCTTATTTTTTCGAAGGAACATTAACCGGTCAGATGCATCTCGAGTTCCTCCAGTTGCAATTACTTCCTGCATTAATAGCTCTATTCCCGGATTCACAAGAATCAGATCTCCCAGATTATCAACTTTTTTTCCAGCAGGATGTAGCCCCACCTCACTATGCAGCTCCAGTTCGTGCGCATTTTAAACTAAAACTGAAATTGCTACTGCAATTTAAAACCCTGCAGGAGAAACTATCAGTAAGTAAATCAGATATTATACCCTCCGCTTGGAGTCCTAAAATCACATCAAACGGTACTAAAATTATGTCCCCCAGCTGCAATAATAACATAGAATTCATAAGACAGCTTGAACTTCCCCATGTCCCTATCCAAACTCCCTAAAACCTGAAATTTCTCCGGCTCAAAAGGCCATTTCCCTCACCTATTTAATACGGTGCAAAACCAAGATTGTGGCAGCGTTTTATTATCTTAATATCTTCCGACGCTCGAGCAGACCTTATAAAGTGGTACAATAGCGAAATTGCTAAGGGCACTCGCTTTAATTTCAAAAACAAAATGGTCCGTTATTGTGTGCGAGACGTGAGTATCCCTATCAAAGCCTGTCTTTAGTTTTGGAAGAGATTTGTCGACGAAAACAAGGTCGATCCCTTTGGAAAATGCTGTACGATCGCTGGTTCTTGTAGTTTTGTTTTTCGTAGAATTTTATTCCAGAGAATACTATAGGGCTCATCCTAAACGGTGGATACAAACTGGGCGACAAGCAGTCGAGAATTGCTATTCAATGGCCTCTCTGGCTCGAGCATTCTGAAGGCAGACGTATTCAGCACGCCAGGAACTTGCGTGAAGTATGGTTAAGGGTAGGTATCCTGGTTGATGGGTTTTCACACGACACAAACACTGTATACCAGTTTCACGGTTGCTATTTCCACGGTTGTGAAAGGTATTACCCCGAATAAGCTTGTAATAGTAAACGCGAGAAGAGCTCAGAGTTTCTGCGTCGTGAGAATACGGTGGCGACATCATGTAGGATACGTTTTAATTATGATTAAATAGAAACCTGGGAATGTGAATTCAGATCATTTTTAAAACAAAATCCGGTCGCAAGAACCTTTGTTAGATCAAACAACGTGCTGAATCAGTCACCTCTGAATCTCCGCGATAGTTTCTTCGGAGGTCGTACTAATGCGATTAAGTTAATATTTGGTTGTTTGTTTATTATACCCCTATGTGAATAAATATTCCAAGTATCCGGTAGGGCATCTTACACTTCACATTGCTGCTGGTTACTCAAACCTCGACTTACACGCCGTCGAGGGCCCTGTGAAATGTAGCGTGCTCCTGCCATTAGCTTTGTACCATCCTGTTCCGCCTCTTAAAATGCACGGTAAATTAATGTTAGTCTTGTGAACCTGTGCTGAAAATATGTTCTAGCATAATTGCACCTATACGCAGGACGAACGTAAATTTACCGGAGCTTACGTAGCAGACAAACTTCGAAAAGTTATAGAATTAGGGTGTCGAGCTTCAGAAGTCTTTGAAGTGTGGGAGTGTGAAGTTTACCAATACGACAGAGCTATGCGTGGGTCTCTTAGTAGTATGGCTAGTTCATCCTGGACCAGGGAGTGAAGTCACACCAGTCAACGACGTGAGCGAGTACTTAAGCCCCGCTCCCATCGGAAGCTTGTGGTTGGAGGACCAATGGGAGAAGACGGCTCCTCCTACCGGAAGGAGCAATGATGTCAAGCCAGTGGGATGTGAGGAAGGGCCCCACCTCCTGTTGAGTTCAGGAAGGGGGTTGGCCCAGTAGCTGTCCAATGAGAGACGTGCCCGCCATGTTGGAATTGTTCAGCAGCCTCTGGACGTTTCGGTCGCTTCCGGTAGGTTTTTCGCCGGCTTCTGAAGGCTTCTTTAGATGTCTTCAGCGGCTTCTGGTGTGTTGGTTTCCGGCGCCGCCATGTTGGAATTGTTCAGCAGCCTCTGGAGTCTTCGTGTTGGACGTCTTCAGCGCCTTCCAATAGGTTCTTCGCCGGCTTCTGAGGGCTCTTTAGAGGTCTTCAGCGGCTTCTGATGTGTTAGTTTCCGGCGCCTCGTTGTTGAGATGTCGCAATCTGCGGGGCCTTGCAGACATATTGCTTGTCGCTGTTCGAAGAGGACCTTCCGGTTGAAGGACAAAGCCTAAAAAAAATGTTTGCACCGGTATTCGAACTCGACTAAGTAAAGTTATGAATCTATGCATATCCATATAACGAAGTGAACTAACAGGGTTTTAGATATGAAACGTAAAAAGTGTGACATAAGCGTTCAGAAAATGAATGAGTAGCTTTTCATTTGGTTGTAGTAATCAATATTCGGCGCGCGATCTAAAAAATAATTGCTAATGTACACTATAATATGTAATTACATTTTTACAATTAAAATACAGATTTTATTATTGTTTTTAAAGTAATAAAATAGCTGAAAATAATAATGTTTAATTAAAGCATTTAGTAATAAATTGAAAATAATGTTGTTGATAAATATGTTATACTAATAAGGCAATAAATTATAAAAGATACTTTGATGTTATGAATTAAAACTATATGCATTTGTTAGAAAGCTAATTACAACACTCATTATCATATGATGCTGTATGTAATAGCATTATATTCTAACAATTAATACTCAAAACATTAAATAAAAATTCAATTTACATAGAAAAATTTCAATATAAAGTTTATCTAGAAGTAACATCCTGAGTGTTTACATAAATATTTTAGCTGACGTCATAGTGAGTGAATGAGTAGCTTTTCAGGTTGAAAGAAGAGACGGTATTGGAAAGAGATAAGTTGATAAGTTGAAATGGAAACATTTCATGCGCATAACACCATATGTAATAATTACAATTAAATTTGAAGTTACACTATAATATGTAATTACATTTTTACAATTAAAATACAGATTTTATTATTGTTTTTAAAGTAATAAAATAGCTGAAAATAATAATGTTTAATTAAAGCATTTAGTAATAAATAGAAAATAATGCTGTTGTTGATAAATATGTGATACTAGTAAGGTAATAAATTATAAAAATACTTTGATGTTATGAATTAAACTATTTGCATTTGTTAGAAAGCTAATTACAACAACAATCATTACTATATGATTGTTGAAGAGTAGCTTTTCAATTAGGAAAGCGCAATTTACGAGTCTAAAATAATTAATACAAGAAGCAATGCATTTACTGATACATATTTAGTATGTGTTAATTAAATATATTAAAGCTAATTACAACTATCAGTTAAATCTAGAAATCATTATCATATGATGTATGTAATTGTATTATATTCTAAAATAATTAATACTAAAGCCTTAAATAAACATTCAATTTGCATTGTAAAATTTTAATACAAAGTTTATTTACAAATCACATCCTGTTATCAACGCTACTGAAACTTTATATTAATAATTTAACACTATACGCAATAAACAATTACAGCAGATAACATTTTTATATCCACATGTACAACCTACAACATCCGGTGTGTGACGTATATAAGAGCAATGTAACATACGGCTCTTTATCAGTCGTTATCACGCTTTTATTAGGTGAGTTTCAATATTACATTTAAAAAAATTATAATTAATTACGAGTATTAATAAATTTCAGGCTTCCTAACCATTATTATTATTGTTATTTTTATACTTTTACTTGCTGTGCATCTGCTGCAGTTCATTCAACAGATATTTTCAGGTATGTTTCATTGGTTTTACTAAAAGCATTATTTTTATAAATTAATTTTTTAGATTTAAATTACTTACAAAAATGCTCACCGCTAGACTGCTATTGTAATTACTTGTATCGCTCCATGTAAGTTATATATTTATATTTGAAGCATTAATTATATCGATAAATTACAAGTTCGATAACTTAAACCATATATTACTTCCTACTGCAGTTCATTCGTTCGCTAGATATCAAAGGTATAATGTTTACAATTTATACTAATACATTTTAATGATCTATTTTTAGAAATGGCTTTAATCGAGAAAATCAACTCTTCCATAGAAATTATTGAACATTTTCACAAGCACGTCATACTCATGATGAGAATAAAATCACCAAAATTATCAACGTCATTAACGCTAATTTAAAACTGATCAAGACATGTGTTGGTGACTCATGATTGAGTATTGGCAGCAAAAGACATCTAGCGAGCTTTGCAGGGAAATTGGAGCGGTACAGGATACTAGTCAAGCAGTTAAGGAAACCGGCTGTAGAAGGGTCCTTCGCAAGCAAGGATACAGTCGAGTGGAGGGTCTGACTACAGCCTTCAAATCCAGGGTGAGCACTGGTATTATAATTAATTTAGGGCATAGGACATTAGGGACATTTTTTAACGATAGTTTTAAGTTATTTGCAGTTAGGATTAGGGAAATTTTTAGCATTTATAATAACATTTTAAAAGTTAATTTAGAATTATCTGCAGAATTCGTTAAACCATCTTTAAATGATGATGATAATTTAATGTATAGGGCAGTTTTACAACCAAAATTATTAATATTTTAAGAGCCAATCTAGAAAATGAAAATTTGGAAAAACTATTTAATAATCTTGTAGTAGATTACTTGATGAAGCGATTGCTTCAATTTGAAGGACAGGATAGTGGTTGGGTTCTATCAAAAATTATTTCGTTAACTGTAAACAGCATAACTCTAATAAGGGCATCGTCCTTTATTCCTTTACCCCCTGAAATAAAATATAAGAAGTGCGTCATTAACGTAAAAAACGATGATGAAGCCTGTTTCGGGTGGGATTCAGCATCAGCTTTCTTTCCCATTGTCCTACACAGTGATCGTGTATCATCCCATCCCTATTATGCCGAAATACTAAATTTTGAAGATATATAGTTTCCTATGACATTACATCAAATCCCTCAATTTTTAAAACAAAATCTTAATTTATCCATAAACGTGTATGCCCTTATTAGAAAAGACTTAACTACGTATAACACAATACCTGTCTATTTATGTAAGGATAAGAAGCAGCAACACGTTAATTTATTAATGATCCAGCAGAATTATGAATTTGAAAGCGAAATAGATGATGGCGTTTCCATACTGGGAACAATTAAGGATGATGATGAAGTCGTTAAATTTCATTTCTGCTGGATCAAAAATTTATCAGGATTAGTGCGTTCACAGTTAACGAAGAATCATAATAAATTATTTCTACGCGATAGATGCCTCCACTATTCTAGTTCTCAAATTAAGCTAATTAATCACGAGTTAGATTGTAAGTTAGTTAATAAATATGGGATAGAGATGCCGCCAAAGCTAGGTTCGAATGTGTATTTTAAGAATTATGAGTTTAAACAGACTGCGCCATTTATTTTATATTGTGACTTGGAATGTTTAGTGCTGGATTTTAAACGATGACGAAACGCGGAATACCGTTAAGTATAAGAAACATAACGTATGGAGTATCTCATATTATCTCAACTGCACGTTTAACGATTCCTTATCAAAATTTCGGTTGCTGAGGGGTGAGGAGTGTATTAATTAACGAGCTGCTAGATATTGCTAGTAATCTACAGCAATATTTTGAAAACCCATACCTATAGAAACGTTAAGCGACATGCAAATGCTGGAATATAATGCATCCACCCACTGTCATATTTGGAAACACCCCTTTTTAGATCATGGTATTAAAGTAAGAAATCATTGTTATTGCATCTGTCAATTTAGAGGTAGTGCTCATCAAGCATGCAACATCCGGTGTAAGGCCCACGAATAATACCAGTTTTTTTCCACAATTTTTCCAGTCGACTCACACTTCCTGTTGAAAGATATTTCCCAAGCCATCCCCGATCACATTTCATTATTACCTAAAACTAAAGAACGCTACATATCATTCACGAAAGACATTTATTCCATAGTTAAATTTCGATTTGTAGATTCATTCCGCTTCATGAACGAGTCCCTAACAAATTGTCCTCTTATCTATCATTTAACGATTTCAAAATTTTACGCTGCACGCTAAGTCATTTGAACTGCAGCTGCAGTTATTAACTAAAAAGGGGGTGTATTCATATGAGTACGTAGATACGTGGACTAAATTTAAAGAAACTTGTCTTTCTGATAAGGATAAAATTTACATCAAGTTCAGGCAATCACATATCACAGATAATGATTATGCGCATGTTCAGAGCGTTTGGAAAAAATTTCAAATTCAAAATTTAGGTCATTATAGCGATGTTTATTTGACATGTAATGTGCTTCTAAATAAGTGCATAACAACGAACAAATTAGATCCGGCATTCTTTTACACCGCTCCCGGGTACACCTGGTAGTGTATTTTAAATTACACTAAAGTTAGACTGGAGCTGCTCACAGATGTTGATATGTTATTGTTCGTTAAAAAGGGTATAAGAAGAGGGATAACGCAATGTTGTAATAAGTACAACAAGGCGAACAATAAGCATATGGATGAATACGATCCCAGCAAACCACCCTCTTATATTCTTTACACAGATATGGTTCATTTATACGGATGGACTCAAAGTCAATGTTTGCCGCGGGATGATTTCAAGTGGCTTAGCGAGGGGCAATTAAACTTACTAACCTCCGAATCAATTTTGAATTTACCGGATGATGCATGCAAAGGATTAATCATATAGGTCAATCTATTATATCCGGATAATTTGCATGATCGTCATAAATACATACCATTCTGCGTTGAACACGGTACTCCACCTGGTGGTAAAAATAGGAAACTACTGGAAACGCTGCACTCTAAGACTAAATATGTCATTCATTACCGCAATTTAAAACAATGCTTCAACAAATCACGTTGGCTCAAACCATATATAGACTTGAATACGAGGTTGCGAGCAGAGTCCACTAACTCTTTCGAGAAAAACTTGTATAAATTGTTAAATAACGCAAATTTCGGAAAACCCATGGAAAATGTTAGAAATCATAGAATTTTCAAACTTGTCACCAGGTGGAGTGGTAGGTATAGAGTCAATTATTACATGTCTCAGCCGAATTTCCACAGCAGAGAAATATTTGATGAGGAATTGATGACTATCGAGTTATCTAAGGTGGAAATTTACTTTAATAAGCTATTATATGTGGTGATGGCTATTTTAGACATTTCTAAAACATTAATGTACGATTTCCACTATAATTTCATGCAACGTCAGTTCAATGATGATTGCATGGAATTATTATATATGGATACCGATAGCCTGGTGTACGAGATGAAATGTGAGGATGCATACGATCTTATACGCAACAACATTTCGCGTTTCGACACTTCTGATTTTCCTGCAGACACCTCCTATAACATTCCAAGATGCAATGGTAAAGTAATTGGCTTGATGAAAGATGAAATGAGTGAAAGAATAATTAGTAAATGGGTACGTTGAAAGGTGTTAGAGACAATGTTGTTAGAGATAGGATTAGTTTTAATGATTATTTAAAATGTCTAAGAAGCGGGGATATTACAAACGTCTCTCAAAGCAGTATCATATCGACGTTTATAGCATAGAACAGCGTAAAGTCGCTCTTAACAATCACGGTGACAAGAGGTATTTGATGCCTAATGGTAACGATACCCTGCCTTGGGGACATTGTAATAACCCCGCTACTATGGATTTAGGTTAAGAAATCAGATATTATTATTATTACATTTTAGATTAAGAAACTATTTATTACTATTATTAGCTATCATCATCATTATTGCTATTATGCTATAGGTATTATATCTATACATAGTTATACAAAATCTGTTTTATTAAAATCCATGAATCATGTGTTTTGTCCATACCGAGCCATCGAACATATAACTGGTTGCCCTTACGCCGTAACACCTTCTCAACGAGAAATATATTCGGATGATCTGTTTTCTGTAGTTCTTCAGCGTAAAATTGACAGAGTATGGGTTTAGCTTGGAGATCTTCCAATAAATATGTAACTGGATTACCAACATTCACCTTAGCGATCTTAAACAGTTCGGTGGACAAATTAGGAGTGTAGCCCCTTGCAAATATTGATTTATATTTAGAAATCCGAACATAATCACCAACTTTAAATTTTGCTGTCTCCTTAATATTATGAAACATAGGTAAATACGTTGATCCAGTTACATCTTTAGGCTTCATTCTAATCGTGGAATGCACTTTATTATTATATTCACATGTAACTTCCTGCAACACATCTAGCCACTTTTCAACGTTCTTATAACCCTTTCAACAATTTGCCTTTTTTACACTATATGTTGAGTAATGATGTATTGCATAACTCTTCACCAACCCTTCAAAATGTTTATTATAGAATTCACGTCCCTGGTCCGGAGCTCTACCTTCCTTCAAAATTGAAGTCATCGCTCGACAAACTTCGTCGACATTCTCCGAATTTAGAATGCGTGTCCATAGATATTTAGAATAGCAGTCTATCTCTTTAGCATACGGAATAAATTCGACTAAATCCGTCTGCCAGAGATCATCCTGATGCTTGACGATGGTTCGTTTCCTCATGAAATTCTTCCGCGCAGGCTTATGCAATTCTTCGACAACCGCCAACTTTAAACACATTACTACTGTTGTAACTTATTCTCAATGTTATAAATATCCCTGCTGAGGATGCTTATATCACCATATATACGATTAATTTTCTCCTCAAGTTTACGATCGCGCTCATATAATAATTTTGCAATTGATAAATCGATATCACTCCATAGAACTTCCTTACACTTATCAACATAGTTTTTGGTGGCTACATCCGCCTCTAGCATTGGATCGATAACGTTGCAGACTCTTCTACCTTGCGCATCGTAATTACCATCTTCGGTCAATTTTAAATTCGCCTCATCTACGTATCTGCAAGTTGCAACATCATCTTCTAGGATGGGTTCAGAGACGTTGCAAAGTCTTTTACCTTGCACATCGTAACTATCATCTCAGGTTAATTTGATATTTGCGACTGCATGTTTTAAATGCGCTCGTGAATGTCTGCCAAACTTATCGATGGGCATTATTATGCAATTATACCTTCTTCTTGGAGCTCTTCTTCGATACTAATGATTTCGTTATCATGACCAGTATGACCTGCTTCTTTCGATGCATGCAACAGTCTGAGCCGTTCAACAAGTTCGCGAGGAGTATTCCATAATCGTTCCGTGAGGGTCGTGATTCTTCCTATATGCGTTAGTTTTAGCTAGAATATCTACGTAGGCTGTCTCATCCCTCAACGTAAATTTTTCCGGGAGTGCCATCATATACCTCATCTTTTATAATTAGGCCTTTCTATATCCACCGGGGAATCTCCGATAGTCCATTTATCTAAGTTTTCATCATAACGAAGACCGTATGTGTTTTTAATTTGTTCTTGGTTCCGGCGTGTAAGTAATTCTACATAGTGGCGAGGTAAAGGATAATATTGCTGTACTAATTCATCCGCAATGCCTGCGTCATCGAGTAATCGCGTTAAATTAGTTGGCTTCGCCTGCTCTTCCTCCTCCTCTTCAACAGGATCTGTTTCAGCAATAACGTCCGCTTAAATGAATGACGGAGGGGGTGTAAACGTAGCAGACGCTGGTTCTACACCAGTTTCAACGAATGAAGGTGCAACCGGAGGTTTGAACTTGAGCGGGGCAGGTGTTGACGATGAGGTAGGTACTTGTTTGAACTCCAATTTCACCGGTTCTACTTTAATTTCCGCGTTAGAAATTTGCTTCAAAGGATCCACTATAGGTTTATATGCAGTTTTCGCTAAACGATATGTTTCAAGTTCACCACTCTTCAATAATTTCAGCTTGCGTTTGATTGCATTACAAGTCTGGGTTAACATCCGCTTAACCACCTTATCTCGAACATCCATTGCGAGCGACTGCGTATGAATGACTATTATAAGCAGGTGATATAGCAATCAAATCCGCTTCGGTATCTGCCGTAATAAAAGTCTTCTACAATGCATACGAAATCGTATTTAGTCTGCCAACGTTGGGCGCACATTGATTTAAATTGATCGAAGGTCATATCTGTACCTACATGCTCATCGTACACATGCTTCAAATTTATGCAATATTGTTTAAATAACACAACCATATTCAGATTATCGCGAATTAATTGCTTAGGTATTTTAGAATATGTTTGACAGAGATACAAAGAGTCCACGCCTGAGCGTCGCCCTCTGCTGAAATAATCGCGAATTAAGTCTTGATTGAGACACGAGATGTCGTCGAAGATCATTATAGAATTCTTAGCGATCTCTTCCGGCATGAATACATCTGCCTTATCGTTGAATACCTAATACCTCTGATCGGCTTAAGTGCTCTAAGTATGTATACTTTTGCTGCTCGAGCGACTTGGAGTAAACGTATATATTTTCGAATTTTAAGCCATTCGGTGCCTCCAATAGGCTAACCATCACGTTAGTCTTCCCGCACCCGGAAGGTCCGCAAATAATTGCTCTTATTGATGTCGGAAAGAGACATGCTTCCCTGCAACTTCGGATTTCAGGAAATCGTGACCGTCCACAGGTAGTTCTTGAGGCTGTTTCGTAAACTACATCATTCAGTTACTGATAGTATACTGACCAGTTCACATGCAGCTCGGGAGTGGAGTATTAAACACCGTAATACACAAATTACTTGTTGAGCTACATATTAGCATCAAACAATGGAGACGGTAGCTCTAAGGAGTGGCAAAGGACTTTATTTGCGTCCTCATAAGAAGGGATGTGCTTTATACTTGAAACCATATCCAAAAAACTTATAAACTTGCGTCGGAGAGCATTAACCGATTCCGATCTGAAAGATGTGCCATTCTTTAGAGGAGTATTTATGCGTGATGTTTTACCCCATAAACCGTATCTTAATGAGTGTGCTATCGTGAACCTTAACGATTTTAGAGGGTTGCTTTCAAGAAACGAGGTCATGATGTCATCCACTATGATAACTTCGGAGATTTAGCGCCACCGCTTGAAATAATTAGATATTTAAGAGATTGTAAAATTAGATGTAATTATGTCGATGAACAAAATTATAATAAATTTATATGTGGACGTTTATATCTAGATTTTCAATATAATAAATAGCTTGAAATATTAATAATAATTTTTAATAAAATATTGTTTGTTTATTTGTAGTCATCTCTCAAACGTTCACATTGACGGGTGAGGGAAATGTGCTCACTGCAACGTATTTTACGCCAATCAAACTTGTTCTTAATTATCAGATTGTTAGTATTTTACAATTGCAATTCTATACGATATATTCATGAGGGTAACAACAAGTTTTACTATATTACGAGAACTAGCGAGCATAAAGGGATTACGATTCCGAGTGGTGTATATGAAATTGTGGAAATTAACAAATTTCTACAGTGTAAAATTAACCCGCATAACACGATCGACTTTATATTAAGAGCAAACAATAATACGCTAAAATGAGAAGTCTATACATAACGTAGACTTTAGAAAGGAGGATTCTATTGGGCGCATGCTCGGTTTCTCGCCTAACGTTTACAGAGCAGGCCAAACCCACGAATCTGACTTGGATGTTCAAATAATTCACGCTACAAATATACATGTAGAGTATAATTTAACCGGAGGCGCATACATGAACAGTAAGCAGTTACATACAATCTTCGAGTTTGACGTACACGTTAAACCAGGTTATAAATTAATCAATGACCCAGCTACAGTTATTTATTTACCTGTGCTTACACGACGTATAGATAACATAACCTTGAAATTGGTTGATCAAGAGGGTCAATTAGTGGACTTTGGTAACGAGAAAGTAACTATCAGATTGGAACTGAAGAACTATGGGTCTTAAGATTTTCGGCAGTATGTCTCTACCTGCAGACGAGAGCACATCGTTAACCGAAAACGACGTTCATTTTCTACAGTATCTCGGCTATAAAGTATTAAAACGATATGGAAGAAGCGCTGAAAAGTTTATTCACAGGGGTGAGGTACGAAGGTATGATCGTGGAATGCGATCGTCGAACTTATCATCCTTACACAACAAACGCATACGGCAACTTCAATGAGATTAATCGGGTTGTGCAAAAAGCCGATCTCATTACAGCTACTTACGACAGTGTTATATATTTAGAAGGTACTGTAACTCCTAATGAAGGAAACAAAGCGTATACTCTCACAAATAATGCACCTCTCTTCCTTTTGAATGAGATTCGGCTCATGTTAGGCGATCAGGTGATTGAAACCGTACGTTTACCTGGTATTAACAGCGCGATTAAAGGATATTGCTCATATATTGCAGATCAAAGTACTTGTTTATCGCATGTAGGATGGAGTCCGCAAAACAAGCCTCTTCAACTGTTAAACAGCACCAAGACCGCATTCTGCGCTTCCATACCGCTCAAGCATGTGTTGGGATTTGCGGAGGGTTATACGAAGCCTCTAGTCAGCACACGTCGAGAGCTGGTATTGGTTCGATCCAAGACCGATGTCGAATGCTACAGTGGTGAAACGGATGTTAGGATCAACTTGACGAAGGTTACGTGGAAAGTTTCGTATGTAATTCCGAATGATGTTATAAAGCTGTCTATCTATCAGAAGATTAATAAAAATTCACCGATATAAGTTGCGTTTCACGCTCGAGATTTATACATATATCCGGCCTTACCCGCATCAACGTCAATGGTTTGGGCGGTGAAGAGCAGTACTGGCTTTCAACGTGCTCAATGGCTATTGGTAGCTTTCCATACGAAGAAGCAAAACAATAGGGAAGAGAGTGCAGCAAAATTTGATCACTTAAATATCTCGAATATAGAAGCAAATATAAATAATAGAAGGTATGAGCAGCAAAATCTCGTTTTCGCTGTGGATGCTTACGTAGATATTTAAACTTTCGAAATCAATATTATAATTCGCCACAAGGTTCTATGCTTAGTTACGAAAAATTTAAGAGTCAATCGTTATTTATAATTAGCTGTCCACGTCAAAACGAGAGTATTTATAATGTAGTTATTGATTTGACATTGGAAGTTGAAGCATCTTCGGCCTTTGCCGCCGATACTTCGGATATTGCGTTATTTTGCACGATGTATTAATTGAGAATGAACCATTTACTAGCATTGTACGTAAAATGTAATTATCATATGAAGCTGAATAAAGTTTTATATTGAATCATAGTAATAAAATGCTGTTTCGCATAATGTGCGTTTTATTTTTCACACCGGTTTGATACCAGAAGTTAGGCGTCTAGAGTATAGTATGCAAACCTTCCAGAACCTATTTCAAGTTTTCCTGCCATAACAATTGCAGGAACCTAGATCTACTTAATATACCACTAGATGGAGCAGCGATCAAACTTTAATCCGCTTTTAAAAATGTACCACTAGGTGGAGTCTCTATTAGAATACTGATTTACATAAGATACGTGTATTTTTACATATATTTTACAAATATAGTCTATTAATGGTTAATGCTACATCTTTTAAAACTTTTGCGTGAAGATGTGTACAATTTCAGTTAAAAATGAATAATCTTTTACATTATAACTATGCCCTATTAATGTTGAAAGCAATCTAAGATTTTGACAGAAAAATTTGCCTCTAGATAATATACTTTCGTCATCGCTCAGACCTTCATTATATAGATTCGTTGCTACTTCGTTTACAAAATCTTCATAAATAGAATAATTACAATAATCATTCATATAATTCAGCTTCTGATTTATCACCTCCACAGCCGAAAAGAAAAGTTTGATTGCTTGTTTCCTCTGCTTATTCTGATTCGCTTTTCTTCGTCGGTAATAAACAGCAATTTTTATACCATAACCTGTATAGATAGCTTTCTTGGGTTCGTCAGATTTTAGAGCTTGACGTATTAGATGCTTAGTTTTAAGGTTCGAGATTTCGCGCCATTCCTCCATATCAAAGTGCAGGTAGCATATGTCGGTAAACGTCGTCCAAAATAATTGGACTACATGTTTAAAGTCATTATTCTTCAATGGACTTCCTACCTCGAGTACGGTGGAATTATCGATAAATAGCGCCCACGTTAATAATAAACGTTCTTCAACAAAGCTATTAATAAGATGTCTATACCGCAATACTAATTACCTTTAGACACCGCTTCAGGTGTATCAGACCATGAATAATCAGCTTTATTATCGATATCCTAGATATTTCCTATATCATACATATCCGTTTGTTCAGCAACTATATCGTCTGATTGATTTTAATTAACTACTTATTCAATTATGTTACCACCCTATTTATAGCGAATGTGACGTCATATTAAATGAGAATGAAGCTTAGCTGCATCCCCCAAGCTATCTTACATTACCTACGTTAGCGATAGGAAGTGCATGCCATTCGCTTATTACCTGTGCTAGCGATAAGAAGTGCATGCATAAATTATATTGTAAGTATGTAAACTTGTTTTAATCATTTATTCATTATTGGTATCTCTTAGATGGATCGTATAGTCTCTGAGTTTGAAGCGATGATTGAAAATATTCGAGGTGTAATTAAATATGAATTGCTACAATTAAGTGCTGAAAATTTGCTTGCAATATGGAAAAAGTTGCCTCATTATTATCAGGCGGATAGACAATTACGTGCTAAAATAAGATGTGTGAAGCATTGGAATAAATCAATCGATGATGATCATATAGATGGACCACCTCCTCTAATGTTTGATTGTTTCCAATGTAATAAAATAAACTAAGATGATTTTTTATTTTAGCTTTGCATATTAACTCGTTGTAGGAATAAACAACTTCATATATTATAAACATTCTTTTATTATTATAATATTTATATACAATATGTACATTAATATAATTATAAGAACTCGCTGATGATGATTAGGCAGGTTATCCTATAAATATAATTCATTAATTTTATAATGCAGAATAATAATAATGACTTACCTGTATAATTAATGAAGCATATTTTAGCCATCATTTTAGCTTTACCAATATTTACGACACCTCTATAAACCAGCCCAATTTGTTCACTGCACTGATGCAGATTATGCACCTTCTTATCCGTTAGCTCTTCCGTTAACCTCTCTGGGAGAAATATAGTATGTTTTTCTGTTTCTACCGCTAACTTTTTACCGAAAGTTGCGTTTATAATTTTAATATTTTTTAGCTGATATTTATAATCGATAACCATATCAGAAACTTTTAATACAGGCTTAAAATTATCTGCGCCTACTAAGTTTAGGTGTTGTGAAGATCCATATTGAAGAGTATAATATAAGTAACTTAAGTTATATACCGATTGCAATAAGTACTTATGTCGAATTTTTATCAATATATTGAGAATATGGTTTCCGGTTTCATTGTTCTATAAGAAAATAGTCACTTGGATGTAAAAATATTCCGCCGAAATGCAAATAGTTTTATTTTATTACTTCAAATTTAATTGTAATTATTACATATGGTGTTATGCGTGCGAAATGTTTCCATTTCAACTTATCGAATACCATCTCTTTCTAATACCGCCTCTCCTCTCAACCTAAAAAGCTACTCGTTGATTCACTATGACGCCAGCTTAAATATTTCAACCTGAAAAGCTACTCATTCACTCACTATGACGTCAGCTTAACTATGTATGTAAACACTCAGTATGTTGTTTCGATATAAACGTTATATTTAAATTTTTAAATGTAAATTGAATTTTAATTTAATGTTTTAGTATTAATTATTTTACAATATAATGCAATTACACACAGCATGACATGATAATGATTGTTGTTGTAATTAGCTTTCTAACAAATGCATATAGTTTTAATTCATAACATCAAAGTATTTTTATAATTTATTACCTTATTAGTATCACATATTTATCAACAACATTATTTTCTATTTATTACTAAATGCTTTAATTAAACATTATTATTTTCAGCTATTTTATTACTTTAAAAGCAATAATAAAATCTATTTTAATTGTAAAAATGTAATTACATGTTATAGTGTACATTAGCAATTGTTTTTTAGATTGCGCGCCGGATGTTGATTACTCCAACCAAATGAAAAGCTACTCATTCATTCACTGACGTCAGCTTAAATATTTAAACTTATATCACACCTTTTACGTTTCATATCTAAAACCCTGTTAGCTCAGTTGGTTATATGGATATGCATAGATTCATAACTTGACTTACTCAAGTTCGAATACCAGTACAAACAATTTTTTCAGGCTTTATCCTACAACCGGAAGTTCCTCTTCAAACAGCGACAAGAAAGACGTCTGCAAGGCCCTGCAGATTGCGACATCTCAACAACGCCGCGCCGGAAAAAAACACACCAGAAGCCGCTGGAGACCTCTAAAGAAGCCCTCAGAATCCGGCGAACATAGCCTTACTACTTGTCTTTTTTCAGGTTAGTCGATAACTTTCTCCAAATCAAGCAAACGTGCACGGATTGGCCTTCATGGTGTAACGACGACAACAAGTCGAAGGATCAATACATACGCGAATATTTGGAAAGGGAGGGTGCCCAGCTGGACAAAGACAAAATTTGCGCAAACCCAGGCCTTAGATATATTTCAAAATTATTTTTAAATTCATTTTCGTGCAACGGGATAATTTGATACAAACCACAATTATTTCTGATCCCCACGACTTTTTCAAAATTATGATCGATCGTTCCAAGGAGGTCCAGTCCACTTTAAACGTGAACGAGGTTGGGGTCGAATCACTCAATACTGTCAATGTCGTCTTGGCAGCTTACACAACCGCTAATCACTTGGTGCTGTACAGTTACCTGGAAAGATATGCTGAACGGGTTCTGTACATTGATACAGATTCTGTGATTATCACGCAAAGTCCTTATGAATGGACTTCACCTGTTGGTGATTTTCTTGACCAATGATGCGGAGGTCTTAAGAATTATGCGTACAGGGTGTTCTCGACAAGTAAAAATGAATACATCACAGTGTGTAAAACTGAGGGCATCACACCAAACTATAGAAATTCCCAGATAATTAATTTCGACACGCTAAAATCTTTAGTGTTAAGTGGCGTTGAACCTGTGTACACGCAAACTGACCGTACAATTGTTAGAACCCTTGCATACGAAGTTGTATCAAAGCCAGAGAGCAAGATTTACCAGATACAGTACAGTAAACGTCGTGGAAAGGATGGTTATGTCACCCTTCCTTATGGTTACGTGGCTCTCACTTAGCTTTAACATACACGGTCTCGCCCAGTTTTAGTCCCTAGTATCTTGTTTTAAAAACCCGTTCAGCAACCACGTGACCATCCTTGCTTCCATTTCAGTTCCTTTCCCTTTTATTTATATCTTAATCCAGTGACTTTAATTTTAGATATATTTACACGACACAGGTAAAACTATTTTGTTATTGTATAGGCATTTTTACTAATTTAACTGTAAACGCATGTAAAACTCGACAATAGTGCCACACGTTAATTTGGGTGGTAGTACAACTGGATTGTGCGTGTAGTCTCAACGTATCACCACTAACCACGCGATCAACAATGTGATAGTACATTTATACAATCGTCTTCAGACATTGATACACTCTCAACAATATTCAAAAGCATAGGAATTGGTAGACTCTACATTATAGCACAGTTTTAATACAACGTATGAACTGTAAATGAAGGTAAGAAAGTTGGTACGCGGATTTTATATGTGCTAGCTAATTACAGGAATTTGGTCACACAAGAACGTAAACATCGCATTTGTATTTTAAACACGCTTCACCTTCTACGTAATTAACCAATTAGGGAGTTTTTCCAAACACGTTAGAGGTATTTGAATAGTGAAAGGATGTTATTGTTGGTTACATAATTGGGAAACGCACACAATCTAATGACAGGGTCTTTAACACATCGTATAATTTTAATGACTATCTTCAAAAACACTTCTGAATCGATTCCCATTCCCTTTCCTTATTTATATCTTAACCCAGTGAATTTAATTTTAGATATATTTACACGACACAGGTAAAACTATTTTGTTATTGTATAGGCATTTTTACTAATTTAACTGTAAACGCATGTAAAACTCGACAATAGTGCCACACGTTAATTTGGGTGGTAGTACAACTGGATTGTGCGTGTAGTCTCAACGTATCACCACTAACCACGCGATCAACAATGTGATAGTACATTTATACAATCGTCTTCAGACATTGATACACTCTCAACAATATTCAAAAGCATAGGAATTGGTAGACTCTACATTATAGCACAGTTTTAATACAACGTATGAACTGTAAATGAAGGTAAGAAAGTTGGTACGCGGATTTTATATGTGCTAGCTAATTACAGGAATTTTGGTCACACAAAGAACGTAAACATCGCATTTGTATTTTAAACACGCTTCACCTTCTACGTAATTAACCAATTAGGGAGTTTTTCCAAACACGTTAGAGGTATTTGAATAGTGAAAGGATGTTATTGTTGGTTACATAATTGGGAAACGCCACACAATCTAATGACAGGGTCTTTAACACATCGTAAAAATAATTTTAATGACTATCTTCAAAAACACTTCTGAATCGATTCCCATTCCCTTTCCTTATTTATATCTTAACCCAGTGAATTTAATTTTAGATATATTTTAACCTATAATACACGATACCGGTAAAACTCTTTTGTTATTGTATACGCATTTTTACTAATTTAACTGTAAGCGTATTTTATCACTGTATGCAAAAACTCGGCACACGTTAATTTAGGTGGTAGTACAACTGGGATTGTGTATGTAATCTCAACGTATCATTAGAAACGCATGGCTTTATGGATTTTTTGTCTGCGCAATTACAGTATTCAGTAGGTTGATATGGCATGTTGAAATGAAAATTCAAGTGGTTTATTATTGAATCAACACATTCGTCAGTAACAACCGTTCAACCTGTTGTAAACCTTGATTCAATCAACACGAATATTTGCTTAAATCGTCCATCTACAGCGTTATGTAATTATGGATGTGCAATGGTAAAAACATACCATTGATTTCACGTTAGTAACTTTCGAACTGTGATCCCATCAACAAAATAAATTAATTCTGCGTATTATGAACCCAAAATCGAAGATATTTGAGAATTGGATTTGATTTTGATCTAAGGGCCAGTTATTACTGTATAACAACACCTGAAGATGGTGAAGTCGCAGAAGAAAAAAAATGGTCTACGAGTAGTGAAAGGACTTCTTTCAATACGATTATCAATAACACTGGTAAGTGATCGTTTTGTCATGTTATAATTACAGATATATGGATTTATCAGCTCTAAATGCATCAATATGCTTTAAACCTTTTAAAAACGTTAAGGAATTAGAGGTAGCATAGAATACAAAATATTCAATTTGGACATCACATCGACAGAGTACGGAGAAACGGTGATGGTAGATATGCTGGATTTTAAATGTGTGCGTTTCCATAAGTTTTCCAAGTCTGAGGGTCGTCGTACACAGTTTACTAAATGATTGAAGAGTAAAGAAGACAGCTTTATAATTACCATGTTATGTGATAACGAGATTTAATAAATAAATCCACCTTTGTTTCCCAGACACCAGGTTATGTTATTATTATTATCTTTATTTAATCGATTTGATTAACTGATCTGGTCAAAGTACAGGGTGGCCAACTAAGAATGCGAGGTACTGTATCTGGGAAACTATCCATGGTAGAGGCTTGCGCAAGAAAAGGTTATTACTAAAACGGCCAATACAAAAACCTGGAAAATATTTTCAAGTTTCTGAAATGGCCGCAATCTTGAATCTAAAAAAGTGATGTTTCTGTGAATTCTGCTATATTAACCTAACAAAAAAATAACTGATCTTTGAAGTCGAGGATAATCTGAACTTTTTTTGTTTGGCACTTTTTGACGTATGTCTAAAAATAAAATGGTGGGGGTATTCAAAGGTTTCCTTAAAGAACCCCCTGTATCTTGGAAACGGCTAAGCCAATTTCAACAAACTTGGGTGCGTTGAAATGAGCTATTCTTGGGCTACAAATATAATATTTGAAATTTTGTTAGTTTCACATGTCGTCGCTAGAGGACTTTGTTCGACATTTCGACACAAACGGTTAATTTTCGCAAAACAATTAAATGCATTGGTATGACTTTTTTCATGAACAAGTAGCTAAATGATGCCTCAACAAGCTCGAGAAAACCGCATCTCGATATCTTGTTCCTAACCTAAAATATCGGCCAAAGAAAACTTTATACGGAAATATAAAGTTTTAAATATAATTAACCTATATTATTAGGTTAATATAGCAGAATTAACAGAAACATCACTTTTTTAGATTCAAGATTACAGTTACGCCCCCTAGCGGCCATTTCAGAAATTTGAAAATATTTTCCAGGTTTTTGTATTGGCCGTTTTAGTATAACTTTTTTTTGTGCAAGCCTCTACGATGCATAGTTTCACAGATACAGTACCTCGCATTCTTAGTTGGCCACCCTGTACATGTCGCAAGTTCAAATCCTACTCGAGGTAAACTTTTGTATTTAAAAATTGATTTGATTTAATTGTTTTGATTAATTGATTTGATTTCAAAATGACCGACAAACACAAAGATTACCGTCAAAAACAAAAATGGCCGCCGAAAATGACCGATACCCTTCGGAGTTTGCACGAAGTCGCCGACTTCTCAGTGCGGACATTACAACTACCTATGCAATTTAAAAATTATAAAATTACGACTGAAAATGTTTTGATTGGGAAAAAAAACATATAAACGAGCCTGACCAAGTTTACCCCCTTTGTGTAATATCCTTTAACTTATTTAAACATAGTATAGAATAACACCAAATTCATAAGCATATTAATTCAAAATGGTCTAGATGATTTTAAAAATTCTGAAAACATGTAAATCCGTTGAAAACGCGACATTGTATTTTTTTTATGTAAACAATACTTTACTTATAGTGACTTCGCGCATAAAAAGTAAAACAAACTGTGTTCATGTGATGGCATTTGAGAATTCCAATTAATTTTTCGGCATTTTACCCACACCATTTTTGCTTAAAACGAGAAAAAAGAGATTTATTTCCAATAATAAATTGCAGTTAATAAGTTGCATTTTTTGCTTTTCTATACTTACGCTTAGTTTTAGAACCGAAACTATACAGTAATTGTTAATTACTGCAACTCGCAATTCTTGTAGCTGCAGTTATGTTGGGTGTATCGAACGTTCAACGTTATCGACAGACAGGGTTGTACAAAAGGTTACGTAGCCAAGGTCGTAAAATTAATTAGACCTCTGTAGCTGACCGCCTTATCCTGTCTGCGTAAAGGAATCGAGCTTCCACAGCTTCTGACGTGCAGAATAAGCTCCTACATCCTCGTCAAGTTACTGCTAGTACCAAAACCGTTAAAATAAGATTCAAAGAAGTAAGCTTAGTCTCATTCATTCCTGTCACTGCTCTCAGATTTTGCCGAAAACCAGATCATCGCAATGCTATGGTATGCAGACGACATGGAGAACGATTGCAGTGTATCAATGCTGGAACCACAGCGCATAGTGGAGAGTCTGTGGAGACATTGTAGTGTCTTTTACCCCATATACAAACCAAAACCTCCGTCTAATGCATGATAATGCTCGTCCCCATTCGGCCGCGGCATTGAAATGTTACCTTCAAGAGGTTAATTTGGGGACTGCTTTGGCCAGCGCACTCACCAAACTGAAAACCCATAAAGAATATTTAAGGCTACCTCGCCAGGCAAATACCCTCGTTAAAGAGTGGGATAAGGTAGCGCAAACTTTCATAGATAACTTGATAAGGATCGTGTCCAGGCGGATCGAAACTGTGCGAGGAGAAAAAAAGAAGTAACCAGAAAATATGGATCTTTGTCCTTATTTTTCCTTTTCTGATCAGTGCTAAAATATATAGTCATGTGATTCTTTTGTCCATCAACCTAACTGTTCTTTCTTCTGTTTTGGGCGGCGAAATACTAACGTTAGGTTTAGCACATTAGATATGTCAACTTATCTCTCTTTTTTTGGCATTCCTCTACTTTTGTTCAGAAGTGTACAAGAAAATGAAGACTTTGACAAATAACGTTCATAATTAAAAATATTTACTTTTGTTCTGGCTTTCAAATCATACCGATTAGATTAACATTACACCCATAATATCCCTAGGGTAGTTATCATATTTGTTTGTGTTCAGATTCCTGTATAATTAAAGTTCTAAATTTCTGAAAATTGTTACCACATAAATAGTGTGCATGTGTGCGTGTATGACCGTGTGCATGTATGCATATGGGTACGTGTGTGTGTGTGTGTGTGTGTGTGTGTGTGTGTGTATACGTTTGTATGTGTGTGTGTGTGTGTGTGTGTGTGTTCGTGCATGTTTGTGTATGTATGATGTAAGGTTGTGTTGACGCACCCTGTATGTAAGATGTTATAATGACGTGTGTTACGTGTTTTGAGTACGGGTGTATTGAGTTAGAACAAAAAAAAATTTTTGTTGTGTATATGCATAATGTATGTGGGTGGATGATACGCCACTGGCAATTTAGGAGAAATATCATTCAGTATGCAGATACGTGTATTTGAATGTTATAGAGACATTGGTGTTGGAATAAATAGATTCTGATGAATGTAAATGTGAAGAAAAATGTGTCGATGGGACGATAATGTTTTGCTACTGTTGACTACTGAATAAGGAATGGAATGTTGGAGAATAACGGAGTAATCTTGGCCGGAAGATGTGAATGTATAAGTATAGAATGTTTTAGGAAACATGTAGAGAAAGATTTGGTATGTTGTGCAATCAGTTTTGAGAATACATGTACGTATATGGGATTTGAGACCTTAGACTGTACTTATTTTTGCAAATGTTGCGGAAGGAGGATGAGCGCATGTGGGAAATAAACGTTGAAAGTTGTGTAATGGTCCAGAGTGGCCACTGAATGAATGTGATGACGAAAAATGGCTTCTCCATAAAGTGATTGTAAAATTTACAGGTAAGAACAAACATGGCGATGTATAGTAATTACAAGCGTGTTTGTCCAGAGGGTAGCATCAGTCGGCACTAAGAAAGTTTGAGTGAATACCATTGGTGAATATCGCGAGGAAGTAAGACATGTTTAAAGATGGATGGCTTGAGGTATAAATAGGAAAGTCAGAGATTGACGGGGGCTTTTTGCTTTTTGACTTTTGCTTTTGGTGGATGTCGGTGACAGCTCGGTGGAAGACGCGCGCGCGAGGTGAAGTGTGACTTCAGAATGGGTTGAGTTGGAGTTATATTTGTGAATAATATTGAAGGCAGTCATTGTTTAAACAACTGCGTAACCCAAAAGGGGATGAATCGTATAAGACATTCATAAATAAAACAATTAATAAAATTGAGATTGAAGATAAAATCAGTTCATGGTTTTTTTTGTTCTTCAAGAAAAAAAAGTATGTAAGCAGTTTTGTAATAAGATAAGTTGTTACGTTATAGTGTTGAGGGCGGCGCGTGTGCTTGTAATGATCCTTAGTTCAAATTATTTATGGGACCACCTTTAAGTGAACGAAATATTCATAGTAAATTGAGCCAATGTTAAAGTAATTTTATATGACATTAAAAGTTTATTTGTGTAAGGAAGGGCTAAATTGTCCTAAAGGTTACACGAAACCTTA
>JARFJB010001377.1:85000-120000 GCA_036346205.1 Vesta saturnalis
GACCTTGCTGCTGGACTCTTTTTTATTTAAGTAACCTCTTCAACATTTTCGTTAAAAAAAATGCAATTGTTGGACAAAATGTCGTATATCACACGTGAGTGGAATGCCATTAAAAGCACGTGAGAATTTGTCGCACTCGCGCATTCTCACTTTTTGTTTTTTGTTTGCTGTACTTCTATTATACTATCAAAATACCCAAAAATAGGTTTATAATAAACAGGACACACAATGTTTCCTTTTTAGTTGGTGCCTGTTGTACGTTGTGATTTTTCATCATCACATCCTAAAATGGACAACCTTCGATTTATCCCATTTACTTAATTCTAATAAATTAAATGTACCTTTCTACAATTTTATAGTCCGAATGCCAACAACATAGGAGAGTTGTTAGGAAACTGAAATAGATGTCCGTTTCCTAACAACTCTCCTAAGTTGTTGGCATTCGGATTATAAAATACGATACTGTACCGATTACCACCTATAATTAATGAATTCGGTCCATGTTTTTGTTGCTATAGCTTGGTTCTCAAACGTAAGTAAGGGATATTACAGTAAGAGATGAGTGAAAATGTGTTTGAACCAAGTGAAACATGGCGTCTGAATTGACATATTTTAAAAGTGTGTAAGGGCGGGTTACATTTCGTTTTTTACCGGTTTTTGAAGATACTAAAGTACAACATTTTTCAACACTCCTGTTATAACCAATAACAAAACGATTTTAATAATCGAATTTAAAGGTTGGCTAATTTTAGCAAATTACCATTCAAATATTTGTGTTGTTACATATATGTTACACCTAAGTTACAAGATAGATAGAAAAATGAAATAACCAAACTATTAAATTACTTGCACTTATTTACTATTTACTTACCACAAAGCTTGTAAAAAATATAAATCCATATCCCCATGGAAATAAAATATAACGTACCTCCAACCATACACTTCCAACTGCTATAAACAAATGAAGTTTCACTTATGGTAAGACGAAAATTGCTCCTATATATACTTTTTTTTTCACAAACAGTTATGGATTTCCAATCACCTTTTTCTTTTTCACGTAAAGCCTAAATAAATAAAGTAGAAAAAATTCATTGCGCCTTTAATTATAACCAGGTGCCAAATAAATTTGTAATAACCATTTACATACCAATACGTCTGGACAATCTTCCATCCACCGGATTGCAGGAAATGGACAAACAATCCACTCTGTGTATTCTGGAGCACCGTTCAAGCCGTATGTAACCTGAGGTCTATTACCGATTGATAATGGTATGCGACTAATCTTCTTTGAAATAATTGAAAAGCGTGAAGTGAAAAATTTTAGTAATACCACTTTTCGTGTGTCAAAGTGTAACATTATATTAGTTTAATGTTCAAGCCTAAAATTAAAGTGTACTGTCATTTATAAAAAAATTCAAATACGCCGACTCGATAAACATTCCCAGCGTAGAAAATAGATACTTTAGCAGGCGTTGAAATTTATTTTCTAAACAATTCTGTTGGCAAAACTACTAACTGATTATTTTGTATAATCACCTTTATTCGAATACACATTTTCTGTTGCATCTCGTGACGAAATAGACGGTCAAATAAAAGATCCTATTTTAAAAATAAAATAAAAAGTCTGTTAGTGGTATTTATTGTATTGAGACGGTAATGCTATACCGTACACTAAAGACCAATCTCTCCAAAAACTCACTGTAATCTAGGCAATTAAGTATTAATGAAGTGTAATAAATTTACACCCTATTAGTTTTGTAATTTTTTTAATGTGACTACAGAAATGGACGGGAGAAGAAATATCAATGTTTCCCACAAATATAAGTAGGTAAGTTTGTATAGAGTTCGGGAACAAAACATTTTCAATGTCCAACATTTTCAAGGTCTCACAATACTAAGGTTATACAATTTAAACGTTTATACATCAAAATAATTACAAACTCCTCGAGGTCACACAACTCAAAAAGTGAGATGTAGAACGTCTACCACACCCAAATTTTTAACGGAGGTCATTTACACTACAGTCTTTGGCTCACAATAAAAAAAAATGATAGTTAATGTATTTATTTGCTTTATAAGAGACAGCTTCATTGTTACACATGTAATAAGTTTATTACATCTATCTATTCAGATATACGATTCACTTTAGGAATAAAACATTTTGATTTAGTACAAGTGCAGACGGTCCTTTCCTCTTCTGTTTCGTTACACCTGCATGGACGTGGTGCAAGTAATTGAGCATACGTGCAGTGTGGCGTCCATCGTAGATGTTCCTGTAGTGGATTATCAGATGGTTGCGATTGGTTTATTCAAACTCCACACATGAAGCATGCAACTGTATCGTAGGTACATGTGGAAATGAATCCTGCTGCAGCAGGAGATGAAGGTGAGTGAACTCCATACCATGTTCGATACATTAGTAAACGTTTATCGAAACAATTGTAGTACTGAGGATAATAAAAGTTTGGTGACACGTCAGACATGTTATTACCGTAGAACACAGTACTCTACTAACATGAAATAATTTATTATATACAATATATACAGGGTGACCCAAACTCGATGGCCAAAACGAAAACAGCTGATTCCTCTGGCCAAAAGGAACAAAAAATTGTTAATACAGGGTGTGTCTATTGTTGATAGTTTCCAAGATGTTAACTTTTTTTTAATCTTTTCTATTTCGTGGACTTATTTTTTAAATCACGCTGTATCTTCCAAACTAGAAGAGTTACAAGAAAACACATTAGGAGAAATTTGTAGAAGATGAAATTGCCTTAAAGAATATTGAATTCATTCGAGACAAACTCATCATTCAACATTTTTAATGACATAATGAATTCAGAAATGATTTTTTCAAATCCCAAGACAAATTTCCAAGAGGAATATTTTTCCAATAGAGATGGATTTGATACATGGCCGATAAAGGAAAAACTTCCTTTTTTCATAAGCTTCACACGATATGAAAAAAACTTATGGTTGACGTACTAATTACTGAATTGTTACAGGAATACACCTCAGGAAAAACTTTTAGAGCATAAAATTACCTTCAAAAATATGATAGAGTAGATAAGAATTGACGATTTGTCACTCACTTTTCAATCAATCTGTACATTTACGGCAAGAAATACGTCTCCTTTACTGATATCTTTTCATCACCGTAGCAACGACTTGACATTAGTAAGTTAGTTGTCAAAATTTGTTTGCTATTACAGTTTTGCTGATTTCAATACGAGTTCTTTCTGTTGTAGTGATATTGTAATTTAGTTTTTGAGTCGTTCTTGTTCTTGTTATTATTATTGTTCTTGTTCGTGTTCGTGTTTTCCTTCCTGAGTCATGTTTTCAAATGAAGAATATGCCGATATTCATTATTATTATGGTGTTGCCCAAGGGAATGCGAGTGAGGCTGCTAGACTGTATGCTGCTGCTTTCCCAAGAAGAATTCATCCAGAAAGAGGGGTGAGATCTGGAGATCTTGGAGGCTACGCCACTGTACCAACTCTTCCAATCCAACGTTGGGGATAATGTTCGTTTAGCCAATCTCTCACACATCTTCCGTAGTGGGCAGGACAACCATCAAGTTGAAATAAAATATTTGCTCTTGCTGCCAATGAAACCTCCTCCATAAATTCAGGGAGGTTTTCTTGAAGGACATTCAAAAAATTCACTGAATTGACTCTATCTGGCAGAATATATGGACCAATAAGTTGATTGTTGAGTAAACCAACCCAAACATTAACTTTGAACTGGTGTTGAAAGCTATTTGGTCTCATAGTATGTGGGTTCTCATGTGCCCAGACGTGCGTGTCATGGATATTGAAGATGCCTGACCTTGTAAAGGTGGCCTGATCCGTCCACAAGATTGCTTTTTGAAAATCTCGATCATTCCTAACTGAATTGAGATACCATTGGCAAAACTCAATCCGCCGACCTAGATCTCCATCTAAAAGTTCTTGAACTCCCGTCACGTGATAGGTACGTCTTCCGTCAGCCTTAAGAGTTCTCCGTATTGTTTCTCGTGGCATCTGCAATATATTGGATGACCGCCGCAAGCTAGTCTCAGGATTTGCTTCGAAATGCTGGATTACGTCGTCAATCCTCTCAACATTATGAAATTCCTCTTGATCTCTTAACATCCTAAAAGATCCTCTCTCTCTTAGAGCAGTGTGTACTCTAGAGAAAACTCTCCTTTCTGGATGAATTCTTCTTGGGAAAGCACCTGCATACAGTCTAGCAGCCTCACTCGCATTCCCTTGGGCAACACCATAATAATAATGAATATTGGCATATTCTTCATTTGAAAACATGACTCAGGAAGGAAAACACGAACACGAACAAGAACAATAATAATAACAAGAACAAGAAGGACTCAAAAACTAAATTACAATATCACTACAACAGAAAGAACTCGTATTGAAATCAGCAAAACTCTAATAGCAAACAAATTTTGACAACTAACTTACTAATGTCAAGTCGTTGCTACGGTGATGAAAAGATATCAGTAAAGGAGACGTATTTCTTACCGTAAATGTACAGATTGATTGAAAAGTGAGGGATAAATCGTCAATTCTCATCTACTCTACCATATTTTTGAAGGTAATTTTATGCTCTAAAAGTTTTTCCTGAGGTGTATTCCTGTAACAATTCAGTAATTAGTACGTTAACCATAAGTTTCTTTCATATCGTTGTGAAGCTTATGAAAAAAGGAAGTTTTTCCTTTATCGGCCATGTATTAAATCCATCTCTATTGGAAAAATATTCCTCTTGGAAATTTGTCTTGGGATTTGAAAAAAAATCATTTCTGAATTCATTATGTCATTAAAAATGTTGAATGATGAGTTTGTCTCGAATGAATTCAATATTCTTTAAGGCAATTTCATCTTCTACAAATTTCTTCTAATGTGTTTTCTTATAACTCTTCTAGTTTGGAAGATACAGCGTGATTTAAAAAATAAGTCCACGAAATAGAAAAAATTAAAAAAAAGTTAACATCTTGGAAACCATCAACAATAGACACACCCTGTATTAACAATTTTTTGTTCCTTTTGGCCAGAGGAATCAGCTGTTTTCGTTTTGGCCATCGAGTTTGGGTCACCCTGTACATTATAAAAATATTAATTGTCCAGATAGTATACTTCATTACAAACAACGTAAGAACGCATAAATCATCCTCATATACTTTGTGTAACATTGTTCGGAGTGCTCTACACGATGAGCACCAGTATTCTGGGTGTAACATGTTGTACAGTGAAACCCATCTCTCCATATGCGCATGGTGGTCAATAATTCGATAGTCACTTGGTTGCGATGCTTCGTAATATTCATAACATAGATGCATATGGCCAACAAGATGATAACGAGTGCGAAGGGCAAACGTAAGTGAATAATAGCATGAATTACCCATGAAGGCATGATGGTAGAGGTATCGATTTCGTTTATCCAAGTTGGCAAACCATTCCAAATTACACTGCACATCCTCATATATATCCCATAGCGCTTCTGTTGTGGCAGAAGGTATAAGCCCCTTTTTTTCAAACTGAGCCCAGTTTGGTGTTAGTTCACATATCCACCGCGCACTAAGATTAATCTGAGATGACGGTTGGTAGCATTTACTAGACTCTCAATCGTCTTGTAATGGGGCATTTGACATACTGGTACTGTTGGAGGTTGCGAGTAGCTATATCCCTTTAAAGTGGATATGACCTTGTATAGGCACATGGATAGGTAACCTTGTGGAATTAGTTGACAACCTCATGTTTGCAGTGAAGTGGAACGGATGGTGAAATAACTTTGATGTATGCGCTGAGAGAGAACCTTGAAACGGTGTGGCAGCCGAGGTCTCGTTAATTATCTTGAAAGGTGTGGTTGACGAGGTCACGTTATTAACCTTGAATGATAAATAGAAGGGAAGCTGAGATATAAATAGAAAATCAGTAGATGTGAAGCCAGTGTCGTGTATAATGGAAAACTTATTGCGTGAGCTTGTAGAAAATGCGAGGATTGTGAGTGTTATAAATTCAAGTTAATGCCGTGATGTTTTAATTAATAGTGTGCAGTATTTTCCAAACCAAAGTAACGAAGTATGTTGTGTCGGTCTGTCACCCCAATTCAATTTTGAACCAATCACGAAACTTGATGGATCAAAGAGTAGTGTTGTGGTATTTGATCGGCATGAATGGCACATACTTATGGACAATCAAAGACTTCGTAACTCCAATTAGGTGTGTAACCCTTAGAGAATATGCTTCTATCTTTACGTACACAATCCCCCGTTTTAAATTTAGGTGTTTTACGGTCAAGAACTTTATCACATTTTAAATCTTTTAAAATAACTGCAGAGTTCTTTTCTGTTACATCTATCGGTTTGTATCCGGTTGTTCTATGCTTTCTTGAATTATAATCAGCAACAACTTGAGGTAATATTGATAACCATTTATAGGAACCTTGCATACTGAATGCTTTCCACATTATTGCTTTAACCCTCCTATTGTGTTAACATTTTGCTTTCACTTATTGTGTTCGGGTCATTATGACCCGGTAGCGTATAGTTGTCGTTTTATTGTCGTTAAATTGATATAACAGCAAATAATAATAAGAAATAAGATGTAGTGTTTATTATTTATTACATGTTATTACGTTATTTTATTTTCATTACATATTATTATAAATGTTGTGTAAAGAACATCTGAAAAACGTAGTAATTAGGTATATACATTTATTTGTTACAGTCTTGACAGTAGTAATATACATGAGCTTTACATAGGTATTTTGAGCAATTACAACATACCATATTGGTTTTACTATCATTTGAAGAGGGACAAAAATTACATCTTTTACGCATAGTTGTGGTTGATTGTTTCCTTACGTCGGCATTACTGGTTGAAGAACGTGACTTTATAACCGTTTCAACTGCAGGAATACTTTGAAGGGGACGATTTCTTTCTTGCAATAATTGAGTGATCAAGAAATTACACAGTTATTCAAGAAATGGTCGCCGTTTTGTAAGTTTTTCAGCATTCCAAGTTGGAACTTCGCACCACAGAACATAAGCGTTGTAAGCTGACGCCTCCATGACATTGTAAAAGATAGTCATTGGCCATCTTTTAGTTTGCCGTCTGCATGTGTATGTTATTATTAGCTTGTTTACAGCACCTTTAGTTTTGTTGTAACCTAAAATCATAAACGGCTTTTTATGATCTTAATTAAATACTTATCTTTTTTGGGGTTTTTAATGGTTTATTTTAAATTATACAATCTAAACGTTTCGATAACACTTACAGTTATCTTCGTCAGTAGTAAAATCTATTAAAATTATTAAAGATGTAAACAATTTCGTCAAAGTTGAAAAATTAAAACGTAAACATCTGCGTGCTATTAATATTGCAGTTTGAGAAACGTATAAAGCCAGCTATAGAATTAAATTTTAGTAAAGAATAACTAGGTCATTAAAAATTAAATACGGTTAAACTGTCTTAAACATGATATCAAATAAAATATTCCAATTAAACCTAAAGGCATAATGATACGTCTTGACTTTGATTTTAATTTTGACTTTTGGTATGTCTAGGTTTTTTGCTGTTTTTCCTAGACCTTGAAGCAAATGCTTTACCAATTATATATTAAATTACCACAGCACTATAATTTAACATAAGTAGTTGAAATTAAGATCAAAATTAAAAAATTACAAAAAACGTTCTGCATTTTGCTTTTCATTGTTAATAACACTTGCAATTATTGACAAAGATATCTCTTTGTTAGATTTAACTGGATTATTTTGTTTGATGTCATGTTTATATTAGTGAATGCTTCTATCATTTTGAAATAGAAGTTTTTCACAACTTTACACTTACATCATAACTTGATTAAATTTTGTTGAATGTGTTTTTTGGCTGACACTTTTCATTGTTAGCCTTCGCCGTTAGAGGGTGTTCTGATTTGTCATCTTTAAGACAGTTTAACAGTATTTAATTTTTAATGACCTAGTTATTCTTTACTAAAATTTAATTCTATAGTAGGCTTTATAATATTAATAGCAGGCTGATATTTAAGGTTTAATTTTTCAACATTGACAGAATTGTTTACAACATCTTTAACAATTTTAATAGATCTTACTACTGACGGAGATAACTGTAAGTGTTATCGAAACGTTTAGATTGTATAATTCAAAATACACCATTAAAAAAGCCAAAAAAGATAAGTATTTTATTATGTGTGACAATGGTGAAAGTTTACATTTTCATATTTTTATTATCTTGGTTACACACTCCGTTATCGTGGTGCATGGTGCGCTAGAGCGTAATATTTTTACCTTTAAATCGTGTACAAATCCTAAAGTTCTATTAGGTGTACTTCTTCACCCATGGCTACTAATTTTGACTACGTAACAGTTTGGGTAATAAATAGAAGATTTGGTGCCTTTTGCTCAGTCGTAGATTAAATTGGGCCAGAATCTTAAAATTATTGATTTGCCTTATTAACCCAAAAATATTTACATGTACCTAGATATGTTCGCTTTAAAATCGGGGTCGATTCTTCCTGAAAATAATAATTAAATACTCGGACGCCAACTTGTTTTTAAATATGTAATAAACAAGTAAACCATTATACAACAAATTTAAAAGAAAATTTTTACAAGTTCTATTAACACAACCTATACTTAATTATAAACAGAAATACTTAAAGCTAGGGTTAGTAACGTTAAAAAACTAATGAATAATTATTAATCTTGTGAGTAATTAATGGAGTCAGCATACCTTATTATTGGGCACCCTGTAGATAATGAAGTGGATGCATATGCTGAATCAGCGTTTGAAAAATTGATGCGTAATATTACTTCTGTATGACATAAATCTGGGTTTGTATGCTTTGTAATTCTCAAATGAATAAATTCTTGATTAATCGTTCTAATACCGTAAATTGGATTAATAGTAAAATAATTAATTGCGTAGATGTATATAACGTGTGAAAAGTATCAGTTAAATTGTAATTAAAGTGAATATTAAAAAATAAAAAGTGCAATTATATGGCACTTTCAATAAAAAATATTTAACAGCAAATATGGATGCTTACATCCACCTTTTTAACTCAACCAAAACGACGCTAGGGTCTTTACGCATGAACATGTCTGAAACTCGAACGATATGCGTACGAGCTCTAATTAAATGCATGTTTTTATGCAACTAGATATGCAACACACGCTGTGCGAAATGCATGTTAAGTTGTTTAAATAAACGTAAATTTTATTACAAATGTAAAAAGTTTGTTACACTCTCTCTGGAGGTTCGCCTCCTTTTTTCCCTAGGTAAACTTGCATGTTATATGCATCAGCAGTTACAGACTCGCATAAAGTCCAAATCTGGACTCCGCATTTAGCAGGTTTATTCGCGATGTACTATCTAAAAGGATAACGGCCTCTAAAAGGTACCAGTTGCTCATCTACTGTTACATTTTCGTGAACATTATAGAGCTTAGGTAGAATTGCAACCCATTCATCCCAGGAGTCCCGTAAATCTTTGAAAGGACATCGTTGCTCTGAATATTGGACGACCTACGTTTCCATTCCACAGACTGGCTGTTGCCTCTGCATGAGATTCATACAGTCCAGCCAGAAATAGTAGGCCAAAATATGCTTTTAGATCAACTAATGTTAGTTCTTGAAACGTGTCGCCACAAAGTCTGTATCTTCTAAATTTGACATTTTCAAAATTAGGTTTACAATTTTGGGTGTGAAATACTGTGAAAATACTTACGCGGATTTTATATCAATTATGCGCGACGTAGCTTACCTTGTTGGCCCAGGAATCAACGAAATAATATTTGCTGTTGATAACCTTCCCGATTGATGTGTCTTTTCATTCCATACTATATTGCTATCTTTTGAACTTACGTGATTATCCGTACCAGCTTCACCTGAAATCGTAGCTTCTATTTCATCACCCGATTTGCTATTATATATCTCGGTTTCGGACAAATGGTCTTCTTCTTCAGAAGCATTAGAATCACTGTCAGAAACACACAGAAGTTTCTCAAGTTCACTATCCGTAAGCACTCTCTCACTACACATTTTCAATAATACATTTCAATTGTTAGGTATTTCTTATTAGAGCATAGCATCAAGTTTGATATTTACTACGAAACTAATACACATATGCTCACTGGCTGCATTTATACGCGGAGCCACTGGCAAGTCTCAACAGGAATAAATTTGTTTACCGGTACGCCAATAACGCATGCAATATGCGCAATATTGCGCAATAATGTGACAATATTATGTAAGTTATTTACATTTATGAAAATAAAACAAAACTAATAAAATACATTCGTCTATGATAATAATCTGCTTCTCGTTCTTCTAATTTGAACCACACAAGTCACCGGGTCATGTAGATCCAGACACAGTGAGTGTAACACATGCATTAAAAAAACTAATCATAATTTTCTAATATGAATCTAGGTACACCGTTATTAGAGTAATGAAATAAAAGTCATGCAGTGCCAACGAAATATTTAAATAAATTAACGAATTAACCACATTAGAAGAACGCGATTGGGTTATATTGACCCGCACACAATAGAAGTATTAAGGGTGCGATTTACACGTTCAAAAATGTTACTTTTCAATTTGGAATAACTACTGTAATGATTGATATTAAATTTTTTCATTACTTTTTTAAATTCAGCATTATAAAACTCCGTTCTCTTAGCAATTTGTATATTTTTAGGCGCCCTTTGCAAACCAGACAAAAGTTTATTCCTTACATCCGCTACTAGTTTACCATTCTTGCGTTTGATGGGAAAGCCCAGACAAATTTAGGAAATGCATTTATTATCATTAAAATGTATCATTTCCACTAAATAGATCATTTAAGCCTTTGAGCACTATACAACGTCGCGGAAAATTTCTTCTGGCCGGTTTGTGCAGTTCTTTAACAATGTCGCTTGATTCATTTTATTACTTTGGATTTTAGTAAAATCTCTATGATGAATGGTTGTCCTTTGTAAATTTGACACCTTCTGGTATTATAGGTTGAATCACAGTTTCCTTACGTGTGTTTGATTAACTAGGAACAGGGGCGAAGAATATAATGGATAATTCACTTGAAGATGAAGAACTTGAGGGACCACATACAATGTACTATTGTATCCTCTGTATAAGGGAACAAATATTTTTCTTCTGTGCCCAATGGAATATCTACTGTATTCTTATACAATAGACCCCTAAGGTAAAATCAGTTTCATAATATAATTCACTGTTTCGTGACGTCACTATGATCATGAATAACTTGTTTACCAAATTTATCTATTGGCATCACTGCTGGATATGTAGTAGTTTCTCTAGTGGTGGTAGTTGTAACAATGAAATGAAATGAATATAGTAACAGGTTTATAGCGATAAATCTTACTTTATTACTTTCGATTTACGTAGTTCGTCAATTATGTATATATACCGGGTGGTCGTAAAGTAAGGAATAAATTCAATATCTCGTAAAGCACAATTTTTTTCAGAAATCGCTCGGACCCGTCGATTTAATTTTTTTTCGGGGCATATTTTGCGAAAAAAAATTTTATACAGAGTCTCTCAAAAAAGCTTTGCTAAAAAAATTTTTTTTTTTTTAATTTCAACCCAATTTTTTTATTGCATTTTTGGATTGCCCTTACAATTCTAACTCAATCGTAGGCTTTGGATTTATGACGCGATAAACAACAGAATAATTAATGTCAATAGTTATTATCGTTGACAGTTCTGTGTGTATTTTCGTAACGTTTCACTAGTTTTTCAAGGTCTATTATTAAAGTTATTATCGTTGACAGTTCTGTGTATTTTCGTAACGTTTCACTAGTTTTTCAAAGTATATTTTAGTTTTTTTAACACTAAATTACATTAATATGCGGCTTACTGAGACACAGCGCATAGAAATCTTGATGATGATTGGCTACGGTAATCGAGTTAGAACGCAGCAGGAAGTTTGTGACTTATTTAATCAAAAATACCTCAATCGTCCGCCAATATCGCAATCGACAGTTAGCAAGATTGAGCAGAAGTTTAGTCAATTCGGTCATGTAAGAGATGTTCCTAGATGTGGTCGTCCTCAAGTTGATGAAAATAAGCAGTTAGAAGTCTTATTGGCGGTTCAAGATAATCAGCATGTAGTATCTAGGCAGGTAGCAAAGGAAAAACAAGTGTTCTAAAAATACTACAAACGAATAAATACCACCCTTATAAGATACAAGTTCATCAAGAACTCTTGTAAGGAGAGGCGCCTTGAATTTTGTGAGCTTTTGCAAAATATGTGTTTGGAGAATCCAAATTTAGTGAAAAATATACTTTTTTCCGATGAAGCCACTTTCTGCTTGAATGGTGACGTAAATACCCAGAACTATCGGTACTGGTCCGATGTAAATCCACACTGGATGAGGGAAGGACATACACAATTCAATCGAAAAATAAACGTGTGGGCTGGCGTTGTTGGTGACATTATTATCGGGCCTTTCTTCTTTGAAGAAAATTTAACAGGTGAGAGATACCTGAGTTTTCTAGAAGAGGAACTTGTTCCAGCTCTGGCTACACTTTTTCCTGAGATAGAACGTCCCGATTTGCCACACCATAACATCTGGTTCCAACAAGATGGTGCTCCCCCCCATTTTGCTGTGGTAGTTCGAAATTATTTGCACGACACTTTCCCAAACAGGTGGATTGGAAGGAGCGGTGTTATTGAGTGGCCACCAAGATCACCCGATCTAACACCACTAGACTTTTTTTTATGGGGATACCTTAAAGGCAAGGTATTTAAAAGCCAACCGGCAAATCTAAATGATTTAAAACAACGCATCCGTCAAGAAATACGTCGAATAACGCCCGAAATGGTTCGAGATGTGCAGCAAGAATTTGTAGATCGATTAGGCTATTGTCAGTTGACTAACAGAGGACATTTCGAACATTTGCTGAAATAAAATTATTTTTAAGTTTACGAATCTTTGTTTTCGATATAATAAAACGTTATAAAAATTATTTTATTTTTTCGTTTTCTTCATGATCTTTTTTCAATTTTTAAATTTTGAATGCGAATAACTCCAAAACGCTTGCACTTAGGTATAGCACATGCTACATGACAAATGTTTAGAATTATAAGGGCAATCCAAAAATGCAATAAAAAAAATTGGGTTGCAATTTGAAAAAAAAAATTTTTTTAGCAAATCTTTTTTGAGACACCCTATATAAAAGTTTTTTTTTCGCAAAACATGCCCCGAAAAAATATAAAATCGACGGGTCCGAGCGATTTTTGAAAAAAATTGTGCTTTACGAGATATTGCATTTATTCCTTACTTTACGACGACCCGCTATATATATATATATATATATATATATATATATATATATATATTATAAAGTTATGTTTTGGCAAGAAACAGTACTCTGAACACAGTGGTCTGCTAAAAGGGAGTTGTAAACGAGGTAAAGCCTGTCCGGTAGAACTGAACGGGTATCGGATTAACAAGGAGGATTGTCAATATATGGTTCTATTGTGCTTGAAACCGCCTTAATGCTTTGCTGTCTCGTACTTATTGTACGTGACAAAGAAAGATGGATATATTATGAATAATGCCTCTATTTCTGCCGAACAAAAGCGTTTGCAACTTTCACACATAATGACAAGGCAATAAGAATCAGATGCAGGTAGAATAGAAATTCAATAGGTATAATAAAATGCCAGTGGTTCTCAACACTGCTTTAACATTACATTTAAAATTTATGGAAGAATGCAAGTTTTATAATAAACATTTATAAAAGCCATTCATAATAATGAATATTCGATTAAGTATAGGTATTTCAATTTACATTTAGAAAGTTCATTGTATACCTAAGTATGGTAATGACGTTTTAGTGTACTCAATTACAAAAGAATCCAAATAAATATGCAATACTGTAACAATAAGTAATTAATAATAGATTATTATACCATTTAGTAGGTACATATAGGTATAAATAAAACAACTGCAATATCTATATTATCATTATTCTTTGAGTAAGCGTTTATATAAACTAACCATTAATATAATGCCGAAAAAGTTGAGTAAAGAAATTGCGAATTAGTTTTAAATACAGAAGAAAGTGATGACGATGATCTTTCCAAGATTTGGATGACTCAGGAAGTGATGAATCTGAAGCCGAATGACAATTATAATTTTACATTTAATTATAAAAGTATATCTTTGTAATTTAATTAATATTTACTAACTATAATAAAAATGTATTTGTTATTGTTGTTATAAGTATAAGTGAAAGGTGTCAATTGAAATTACTTATAGGTAATTAGTAATCGATTATTATTTTTATTATACAAAAGTTGCATTTCTTCACAAATTATATAATGTTAAAGCAGTGTTGAGAACCACTGGCATTTTATTATACCTATTGAATTTCTATTCTACCTGCATCTGATTCTTATTGCCTTGTCATTATGTGTGAAAGTTGCAAACGCTTTTGTTCGGCAGAAATAGAGGCATTATTCATAATATATCCATCTTTCTTTGTCACGTACAATAAGTACGAGACAGCAAAGCATTAAGGCGGTTTCAAGCACAATAGAACCATATATTGACAATCCTCCTTGTTAATCCGATACCCGTTCAGTTCTACCGGACAGGCTATATAATCGTCGGTCCATATGCTGTGGAGCAACCAATGTTATGATTACCTTGTTAGAACATTAAAATAGTTTACGTTTTGAAAATGTCTATGTATTCTAAAAATCTTCATATTAACCGTAATACCAAAACCTACGAAATTTACTGAAGCTCATACAAGAAATAGGGTATTTCGAATATAGTGATAATAGTGATGTTATATCCCCTAGTGACTCCCGTACGAATGAGATAATGATCTTTGATGAGCTTGTCATAAACGAAAAGTTATTAGAGATCATTTCTGTTTTGGCAAACACTAAAATAATTATTGTTTCTATCTGTACCAAACGTAATCATCTATTCCAATACAACTAACGTGATAATGCGAGTGTATTTGTTCTTTTCCAACGAGATCATACCAATCTTAAGCATGTTTATGATGATCACGTTAGTGTAGATATGTCATTTGATAGATTTAAAGACTTGTGTTTCTGTTGCTGACGTGACAAATTCGGATTTCTGGTGATTGATAAAGAAAGTGACGGTAAAGCGGGTAGTTTCTGTAAGGGATTTGACTGTTACATTGCATTATAAATACTGTAATATTAGTGTAAACATGCAGTTGTAATGGAGGAGCGCTTAGTACAAGACATTTTGTGTGCAACAGAGATATGGTAGTTTAAAATAAGATATTACACTTACTGAACGTGCAATAGACGCACACTTTAAACCTATACCACAACCATTAAAACAAATTGATTACTAATAAAGATGCTTCTCTGAACCCTTTACACCAGAATTCGGAAAATCTGAGCCCACTGCACATGAAATGAAGTATTTTTACATCGTACACCTAAAACCTCTGGAATACGGAAAGCACCACGTGCTTTTGTTCCTGGCACCATTTCAAGAGCTACAGAAGTAACTATAATTGCTGATACCCCTTATGGCGATGAGATTGAGATCCCTACTTTACAACAATTGAATTCAGAACTGTTAGCCGCTGGATCTCAACCGGCTCTTGAAGAGTCCCTTAATCAGTATGAAGGATTAGCGAAATATTATGTTGAAGGTATATTTAGAGATCCCGAAGACGAGTATGACTTAAAATACGGTGAACCCTTTATCCCCGAGGAAGAGGCATTTTTGTTTGGTGATGCCGAACTAGACTCTGTTAGACAGAATTTTTTTATCGATAGCTTTAAACTATGACGGAACTCTGGGATAATATGAACTACTATTTAAAAACGTGCCCACAGGATATAAAAGTGTGATCTACAACAATACAATGACATTTTGCGTCGTACAAATGCTGCACGACATAATTGCAACCCAGACGACCAAATCCAAAGAACTAATAGTACAAAATATATTGAGATCATTAAACCATTACCTCAACCTAAAAAACATTCTGTTACATTATTTATTACACCTCCTGCCACAAGATCTCGAACATCCTCTATCTCCAAACGAGGAGGTGAAATGCAACTATTGCGGTATAAAAACAAAACGATTGAGTTTGTACCTTGGAATAATTCAAATAAATTAATGTATTAGTTAAGGGAATTATTTAGATCAATGTCGATAGGAAACACTAGCAACCACAACGAAATAATATATATATATATATATATATATATATATATATATATATATATATGTACACACACTGGACGGCTTACATCAAGCGTATTACACATATTACATATGTTTATAGCATAGATCATATTAAGCCGCCCTTAGAAATAGTCCACTATTTTCAAAGTGATGGTAGCCGAAACGCAATTGATTATAACTTTACCAACGTTCAACACTTTTTTATGTACAATTTCGGACATTTAGACTTACAGTTTTTATATGACAACGCGCTTTGATTGCCAGTAGTTGTTCCATGGTCGTAATATCATAGACATTTACCGGTAAAAGCTTTATCTTGCAAGCCAACTTCAACCCACCCATTTGTTTTGATAATGAGTCGGAATATGTAATGGGCTTGATTAGTTTTGAGTCCTTCAATACTACTCAAAACGTTACTTCAACGAATAATCAACTTGCATTTGGAAAAGATAACATTACAATACCACCAGGGTCATACGAAATGGCGGATGTGATTATAAACATATTAATGAAAGAGTGAATGATTCTGTGGGATTTATCGATTTACGAGCGATTAATAATAAAATGAAAGCATTTATGAAAGCTAACTTTAATGTAGAAATTGTATAAGACCTATTCTTGGGTTTAATAAAACGGTTTACAAGGGTCAAAACGTGCATACATCGGAAAATCTTATTAACATCATCAAAATTAGCTCACTAATTATATAGTACAGTATAACAAGGTATTGCATTTTTATTCTGTGAAATGAGATACTAAATGAAATAGCGGTAGATTCTATAACTAAGGTTGGACTAACGTCTACAATGAAATGATTGGTATCATTGACACCCAATGATCTCGCCCGTCCTGAAAATGCGGGTTGATTTTCTACATTAAACAGAACACAAACAAGTGGTCTAGGCTATTTTAATGTTTGTGTACATTTGCAAATGCTACTCGTCTTTGCTGAAGATTACAACAAAGTGATTTCGATCATCAGACAAGAATTGGTTTTAACAGTAACATTGATACCGACGCAGTAATTTCAACTGTGGCCGAGGAAGCATTGAAAGTTAACATAGATAAGATATATTGGAAAGTTCTACACATCATTCCAGCATTAGCGAAGGAATTGGCGTTAGCCAAGTACATTGATAAAAATGTAAATACTCCAGTAGCATTTAGAAGTTGAGAAATACACTTATACTCAGCCGTTTCAACAACAGAAGAATAAAAATAATGTTTCTCAAGATATGAGTAGATTCGCTAAATGTGCACTAATGAACATTAGGATATTCCTTAACGCGGACCATTACCCGTATGACAATTTAAACGTTAATTATGATAACAATTGCTTTGCTATGTTACTTGAATTGTTTGCGAAATACCAAATGTCATATTGTGAAATAGATGGACTATTACTCACACCTAATCAATGAACAACAGTCGGTGGACTGCTCGAATCAAAAAGAGGAATTACACTGTGGTACTTCGAGTAGAATTCGAAACATCGGGCAACATACCAGCCAATACGACAGCATACTGTGTTATGCTCCATGATCGCTTAGCTACGTACAACGTGTTAACCAAAGCAGTAAGACAGCTGTAATATGATGCCCCTCATAGTAGATGTATAAGGTTTTACAATTTCAAAAGCTTTCACACCGACATACCTTGCAATTTTTAATGGAACACAAGTTGCCCACTAAGTGTCTAAACCGCCGTATCCATGGCATACGTTAGATGCGGCGAGCCATCGTCAAGCCACTTCGGTAATGCGTAACCAACCAGTATACCAAAATATTTGTGACCCAGTCCGTCATTAAACTTGATGAACATGCAGCTCTCCCCGCTTTGCAACTAGTTTTTACAAATTCTATGTCACTGCCCTGTCTAATATATAATATTTGTACGATAAGTATGTAATGCAGTAAATTTTGTACATTTTTTTAATAGAAAAAATTGTAAGTACTCATTTTGTTTATTTTGTTTTCTTTATATTACACAATAATAGTACATTACGTATATAGTGCCTCGATAAATAGTTCCTCCCATAACATTAACATATATATTCTTAGTGTGATTATGAAGAAAATATATACATATAGCATAAGATTAAAAAGTGTCAGTACCCAAGCTATTTCTATCCTCTGGATCATATAAATTGATTCCCCTAGCAATCTCCAGTAGACCGCTGAACGGATCGACTTTCTCCAATTCCGAAATTCTCCAATGCTCCCATGCCAATGTTGAATACGTATTACGTACTCGATACTGTTTGTCATCCTGGGACCTAAAGGCAATTTTGTTTAACATCTCAGTATATATGTCATGTAAGGATGATCTAAACACGATCATTTTACCCATTAGTGTTTTATCAGACGCCTCCTAAACAGCTTTGTAATCTACTTTTAATAACAACTTTCTTAACTGCTTTGGCTTTCTTAACCACTTGGTCATCGGCAAGCTTTGGACAATTCGATTTCGATCCTGCACCATATAAATATTGAATAGCTTCTCCATCTTTCATTCTTCCTACGACATAAGTATTAGTTGTAATACCGTGTATATCGTTTTGATACAGTACATCAAATTTATGAATTTCATCTTGAGTTAACCACGTAATCCCGTCGTGAGGTAGATATTGACGCATACTCCATACATATAAGTTCGTCGCATCCAAACACTGCAAAAATACTTAAGACGATTAGGAACAAACTCGTTGCTAGCGCTACTTCTGCGCTTAACACAATTACTGACTCCACCACGAATACCTTTCTTGAAAGAGTGGTAGATATCCACATCAGTCAGTAATTCTAACTGCACTTTCGTACATTTTAACATGGCATCCCACGCCAACCCGGGTATGGTAACATACTGTGCAGGTTCTACACCATATACACCCAGACATTACCATCTAAAGTTTTCGAACACGTCAGCCAACAGCAACCCATTAGATTTTAAATACATATCCGCATAATGACCGAGTGTATTACACTCGAAGTGATCCTACACTAGTAGGACGCGGCAGTAAGATTGTTTTCGTGTTTACACTCTTTTATGGTAAACGGTTGTTAGTAGTATGAATATTGATAGGTAATACTCTGTACGTAACAATGCGTTGCTTAAACGCAATCCGAATTACTTCAACCACAGTACCAATGAGTAGACACACATTTGCTTTGTGTCTATTGCTTCTCAGATAACCCTGGAAAGTATATCTAGGAACATCAATTGAACAATCCGTGCAGTGGATAATATCAAAACTTCTGGTACTTTTCTTTTGAACAAGTTCATTGCACCGTTTCGCATTACCCTTTCGTGCATTGTTCAAATCTAACGGTCCTACTTGAGCAAAGCCATCAGCAACTCGTCTGTATTCTGCTTTATTGGTGCCACAAGTACTTGGTTGCATCACATTACTCTTTAGTGAATGGTTTTGAGCAGTAGTCAGCTGTATGGTGGACACAGCTGTCAGTCTCTCTGAAGGTGGGGTAGTTGATGGTGTCCTTCTCCAACACACGGTTCGTGGATGGCGAACTTGAGAGTCCTGTCTTAAAATGTTTTCGAACATTCACATTGGAACATTTTGTTTGTGCCTGAAACAAAGAAAATGTATAAACATAAACATATATGTATATATATATATATATATATATATATATATATATATATATATATATATATATATATATATATATATATATATACGGGTTGCAAAAAGTCTACGCACCAAGATGTTATCTGGGAAACGTATAAAAGGATAGTTATGAAATTCTATGACAATAAATGGGATTGTATTCTGCATTTTTAGAGTAAATGTCAAATTTTTTGACACCAGCGTTTAGCATACCACCACCATCTTGCATTCTTTTCAATGGCAAGCTAGATAGAGTGATATATCACAGAAAAGCTTATTTTTCCTCTTTCCAAAAAGATTGGTAATGTACCAATTCTATCATAGTTAACAAACAAATGGCCACCATTTTGAGCACTTATTGCCTACAGTTACGATTCTGACGATTACGACAATGACGCACTGAGACAACAACGAATCCTACGAGAGAGACTTTTACGTAATCATCGTTGAAGTGAAAAGCGATCACGACGTCCTGGCGAACAGGCTACAACTACTTGACAATAGTGTACAACTTGATCATAACATACAACAGGAACCTGAACATGATATGCAGCAACACGACAATGACGCTGACATGGTTTATGAAAATGATAATCACAATCAGGAGGTCCAGGATCATGGTAATGACGCGAACGGCAACGAAGACATGTAGGACGTAGGTACAGGAATTAGACGACCATTGGTTTTTGGTATCCACGTTCCTATGACTATTGGCCTCACTATGTTACCGCCTGTCTACAACGTGATGAGAGCGATGGCATCGTGGGACACGGCTGCCGAGACAAACTCGGCATTCCTTACCATCGCTGGGTGGTGCTTGCTCTTTTACGCTCATCACGTTTATAAGTTGGGAGCAACTCACATAACTCATGTCCTTTATTACACTTTTATTCTTTACAGTTAACCACAATAGCACCATTCGTTCTAACCTACGACGTCGTGATTACAGAGGCCTCTCTTGAAGACCAGTTTGACCGGGCCCACACTAGGCTTCAGAGATTATATCTTGACTGGAATAATGTCATAAGCCTAGTTATACTAAGTGGGTATAATCATGCCGTTGTACATTTAGAAAGTACACTGAAGAGATTGGTGGAACTTATGAACTCATCCGCGTTCGTAATGCCGCTCTTCGACATATGGTGTTTATGACTGTAGAGACAGACATAGCAAGTGTAACTAATGACATCCTTCTGATTCTATTTTTTTTTCAGAAAAACATCGTTCGACGTAGTGCGGTCACTGACTGGACTGACTGACGAGACTGACGGACTAGACTGACTGGGGAGGTCGACTAATAGACTGGCAGACTGACATACGGTCGCCAATATGCGCAATATTCTCAAATATATTACCATCACGGCAATGGTCGAAGTGTCAATATTCTATCATCTACCGATGGTGGCCATCTGTAAAATCACTATAGAAGCATATTCTGCAGTAGGATTTCTTTCCACATCTACCGACGATACAGTTGAATGCTTCATGTGTGGAGTTAGAATAAGCCAATGGTAACCGTCTGAAAATCCACTTCAGGAACATCTACGATAGACGCCACACTGCACGTACGCTCAATTACTTGCGCCAAGTCCACGCAGATGTAATGAAACAGAAATGGAAAGGACCTTGTGCACCTGTACCAAATCAAAATATTTTATTCCTAAAGCATCATATCTGACTAGATAGATGTAAGAACCTGATTACATTTATACAAATCAAGCTGTCTTTGTTTATAAAGCAAATAAATACATTAACATATCATTTTCTTTGTTTATTGTGTCAATTAGTTTCTAGAATAAGACGGAAAAAGACATTTTTTAGGAAAAATCGTGTTTATTTTTATACAAAGTCTCCTTTCAGTTGCACACAATTAGTCCAACGCTGTTCTAAAAGCACGTGCGAAACCTGTTGACGTATTATTTCGGCTGTAGTGTTGTCGAGTCTGGTTTCTATTCCACATATTATTTCTTCGTTGGGTCTACGTACTGGTGCTACTGCGAAGTTGAAACCCTTTGCTAGTACAGATTGTTCTGCACTGCTTAATGCGTAGTTAGATAGGTTCGTGACTACTTTACTGGGTTCTAAAGTTTCTCTTGCCGTCCTCTTCTTTTGTTTGGCGTTTAGGTGGTCAAACTTCTTCTTCTGCTTCTGCGATGTTAGAAGCCGGTCGGTTTCGGCTCGGAATTCGGTGAGTTGGTTCACACTTGCCCATAACGTTAGATGAATGGTGTTGCTCAGTTGAAGATGTAATCACAGTAATTCCTTGTTGTTCTTATCCAACATGCGTCTGGTAACATGGATAGATTCCCGTATTAGTGTGAAGCTGGTCCTGCTTAGTATGGCCGTTGTTTGATGGCTATTTTATTGCAATTTTACCTCCATACATGTCGGAATCATCTCATCTCTGCAGCGTTGGAGAAAAGTTAAATCTCAGAGTAACCTAGCTTCCTTTGATTTAAACTTTTCGTAGTTTCCCGTTCGTTAGAACGTTTTCTTCCCTTAAAGACAAATGACATTGGTCTTTAGGTTTTCGCTGTATGTACTGCTGGCTTCTCGGGTGTTTCGGCAAAGCCTGATCAGTATATCGGTAATCCCTAGACAACTAAAATCCACAACACCTAAAACAGAATCAACAAAGGAAGAAGTGAAAACAGGGAAGCAAACAGTGAAATCTGTGATGGTAGTGAAAGCAGCGAAAGCAGTGGAAGCAGTGAAAGCAGTTAACGCAGTGGAAGCAGTGAAAGCAGTGCATGAAAGAAATAGGGTACATAAGCAGCAGCACACTCGGAGACACGCATGGATCCTCACGGGCACGGACACACAAACACACACACACACGCACGCACGCACCCACGCACGCACGCACGCACGCACGCACGCACGCACGCACTCACGCACGCACGCACGCACTCACGCACGCACTCACGCACGCACGCACGCACTCACGCACGCGCGCACGCACGCACGCACGCACGCACTCACTCACTCACTCACTCACTCACTCACTCACTCACTCACTCACTCACTCACTCACTCACTCACTCACTCACTCACTCACTCACTCACTCACTCACTCACTCACTCACTCACTCACTCACTCACTCACTCACTCACTCACTCACTCACTCACTCACTCACCCACTCTCTCACTCACTCACCACTCACACACTCACTCATTTACTCACTCACTCACTCACCATCCTCACTCACCACCACTCACTCACTCACTCACTCACTCACCACTCACTCACCACCACCCACCACGCACGCACGCACGCACCACACACACACACACACACACACGCACACACACACGCACACACACAACACACACACACACACAACACACAACACACAACACACACACACACACACACACCAAACGTACTTAAAATTTAAATTTTGTATTTACTTGTTTTCATTTGGCTTAGAGCTGATTAGATTGTGGAGAAATCCACGGCGAGAGGTTTATTAGTATTTGGTTTTATCAAATATTTCTAAAATAGCTGCATATTTAAAAGATATAAAGACACCTGGATATAGATCATATTAATTAATTATGTTCTTTGCAATTTTTAATATGACGCGTAATTTACGCAAAATCCTAAGGTAGTATTTAAGTGTCAGTTCAAATTTTTCATTTCACTCACTCACTCACTCACTCACCACTCACTCACCACCACTCACTCACCACTCACCACCACCACCACACACCACCACCACACACCACACACTCACCACTCACCACCACCACCACGCACCACACGCACCACGACAACACACACACGCACACACACACACGCACGCACACACACACACAACCACACACGCACACACACACAACACACCACACAACCACCAACACACACCACACACACACACACACACACACACACAACACAAAACACAGAAACACAACACACACACACACACACACACACACACATCACCACACACATCACACACACACACACACACACACACACACACACACACACACACACACACACACACACACACACAACAAGACACAACACACAAGCACACAGCACACAAACACAACACACAACACACAACACACAACACACACACAACACACAACACAAACGCACAACACAACGACAACGCACAAGCACAACCACAACAACACACAACACACACACACACACACAACACACACACACAACACACACACAACACACAACACACAACACACAACACACAACACACAACACACAACACACAACACACAACACACAACACACAACACACAACACACAACACACAACACACCACACACTCCAAGACGTACTTAAAATTTAAATTTTGTATTTTAGCTTGTTTTCATTTGGCTTAGAGCTGATTAGATTGTGGTAGAAATCCAGCGGCGGAGAGGGGGGTTTATTAGGGGTAGTTTTTGGTTTTTATCAAATATTTCTAAAATAGCTGCATATTTAAAAGATATAAAGACACCTGGATATAGATCATATTAATTAATTATGTTCTATGCAATTTTTTAATATGACGCGTAATTTAGCGGCAAAAAATCCTAAGGTAGTATTTAAGTGTCAGTTCAAATTTTTTCATTTTCTGAATAACGATTAGTTTTATAAAAAAAAGTGTAGATGTATTTTGTAAAGAAGATTTACTTTTACATAAATTTTTGTTCAAAGTTTTTTTAATTTAATGCGTAATAAATGTAAAAATGAAATAAATATGGTTGAAACTGCTGAAGCTGTATTATCGATATTTTTATAGAAGCAGGCGGCTTTGAAATTTTTTTTACGTTAACATGTTTTTATGTCTATGAACCTCTATCTGTCATGAAGTTTTAAACGTCATTCTGACATAGATTACTGTTTTTGTTTTTACAATGTTGCCTGTTTTCGTTATGAACATATTAATAAGAGGTTGCATTGCATAGTTAGTTATCCCAAAACAAATTGAAATTAAAATTATTTCATTTCTTTTAATTTAAGTTAGCATCTAGGCGTCCATTAATCTCTCTATCATGAAGTTCTAAACGTCTGTTTGACATATATTATTGTTTTTGCGTTAACAATGTTACCTATTTTTGTAATGACCTTTTTATAAAAGATGTTGCATGTTATCCTAAAAAAACGCTATATAATTTCATTTCTTTTAATTTCCATTTTGTAGCTTGGAAGGTCGTGTGGTGTTCCACACCACATATTTTGCTATAATGATAGCTTCTTCTTTTGTTTCGGAAATTTTGTTTCGAAGATTACACATGTTACTATAAGCATTATTTGAAAGTACACTTGGCTTCTGGATATCTTGCTAATTGGTTTGCAAGAGCTTGGACACTAAATCGAGATTGACCAATATTTTCGATTCTAAAACAATCAAAAATACGCTTTGGAATTCTTCGATTTCATTTTTAATAGCTGTAGCTTCATTGGCATCAGATTTGTTTTGAGACGTCAAAATTATATTTGACAAAGTGATGACCATCAAGTTTGTGACATGTTTTTTTAGTTTTAATTTTTAATCTCCTGTGTATTATTCGAGCAATGTCCATCTTATCATTTTGTGCGCAAAACAACACATTATACCGTTTACACAAAATAAAAAAAAATTTTTTCGACATTACGTATTGTCATTAAGAACCAGATATAGGTTCTGAGCTGCACAAATGGAACATTCTTTGCTAATTTCTGTATTCGAGCCTGAACACCATTGCAGATTCCCCTCATGTTAGCAGCGCCATCGTATCCTTGTCCCCTCCAGTTTTGTAGATGTAATTTCACTGATTGCGTTAATAATTTTACAAGTAAGACTTTCTGAACCTTGATTTTGAATTGGTATAAATCTTAGAAACGACTCGTGGAAAATAACATCATCTGGTTTATTGTGTGTATTATACTGTAAGATTACATAACCCAAATCAGGCTAAGTTGATCAGTTTTTGAAATTTCCTGGGTCGTATCCACAATTATTGAAAAAAAAGGGACGGACTCAGCAGATTTTTTTGTTTCTTCTGTAATAGTATTTCATAATAAATTCCTAATAATTGTTCATCAGAACCTCGAAATGGCATATTTGTGGTTGCTAGTGTAAGAGTAACATCAATGATACTCTTAATATTTGTTTCCGTTTTGATATTTCTTCGCCTAACAGTGCTTCGTGTTCCTTGCCCATAGCCTTATTTTTTCCCTCATATATCATAAATAGCACAGCATTGATTATGTTCGACCTTCTCATGTCGTTTTATGGCTCGATTTAAATGAATCCAATCACTAAAATCATATATAATGCCCTCTTTTCGAATTTTACTAAATAGCGAGCATGGTTGGCAGTAAGTAACTTTGATTTGATTTGAGGGAGTAACATAACCACCACATTTCCGTTTTTAGTTCTGATTTCGATATTTGAGAATAATAGAATGTACTAAAGCTTTTGTTGCTTTTATCTTTCGGAAATGGTCCTGTAGGGCGACAGGGCCCGTTCTCTATAATAAATCGCTTTTATTGTCTGTCAATTAAACCGAAATTAGATCGGTCGGTACAAAATAGATCCTTAAACGACATAATTTTTCTACATTCAATTTGTTTATTTTCGCTGTATGAACAAAATAAAATTTTTAATATTTAAGCACTATAATGTGTATAATCATGAACTGCTTACCTTGCTAATGGTTTCATTTAACAGCTCATTTTCATTTGAATTATTATTTAATTCAACTTTTTCTGCGAACTCTGTAAAATTCGCTGCGTGTCGTCATCGGTAGCACTTACAGACGTTTCATTAGGAAGACTAAAGTTTTAGTTTATTAATTAATCACTTAATGGTCGTAGTATTAAGATATTAATAAAACTTACAGTCAGTTTCACTTGAATTTGAAGGTTTAGAAGTTGAAGCGATCTCGGAATATGAAATGCTAAAAAAAATGTCTATTTTCGAATACTGTTTTACTGAGTGTTCCTTCTCAGCCTTTTTCTTCCGTTTGGCCGCACCTGATTTGTGTTTGTATTTTGAAATCAATGTACCTTTTATAACTTATGACTTAAGATGAAATTTAAATATAAGCTTTGATCAAAATCAATGGCAATTGATATAAGGCACGACCGCACGTGTACCGAGCGTTAATAAATAGACTAAAATAAAATGCGTATAAGTACTAATAAATAGTTAACTGCTGTCAGTTTAAAGGGGAAAGACACCCACTTTCGCACTTCTAATTTAACGCAACCTCGAGACAACACAGCGCGATACTATTATCTGTGACTATTATACGTACCTAACATTTAAGTATATCTATTATGTTCGGCCTTCGGCGGTTACTCTCGTTGTTTTCGACACTGGGCATCCTAGGTTACATGTTATTTGTAAGAAGATTATTGCATTTAATAGATATTAATGTAGATACACGATACATATCGGGCCCTTGGAAGCAGTGGGCCCTGGTTCCGCGGAACCCGCTAGCTACGGCACTGATCTTACTGTGTAAAGTAAATACTTTTCATGTTATTAAGACCTGTTTTTTTTTTACTTCAAATCCTTTTAGTTATAATTATTACTATGTATAACTTTTGTCATACATAAAAATTTCTGTTTCGGGACTATTCTAAAATGGTTTTTATACGTCAAAGTTAAACCAAAAATACCTTGCATTGTCCAGACAGTTGCAGAAAAAAATAATTAAATATGTGATAAGTGGCCTTCACATGCCTTAAAACCTGACTAAATAACGAAATATTAATTAATTACCAAAGAATGTTATAATGTAGACTAATTTTAATTTTATATGTTTTCCAACATTCTACTTCAATTAATCTGACGTCTTTTGGAAATTCGGGGTCATACTGTGAGTCTTGAGGATAACAATTATCTTGCCTATTCCCCCTTCCAAACTGAAACATAAAACAAGATTTCAAGTCAACTTTTCGGTTTATTATTAGTATTGTGATTAGAAAGGCAAGAACATGATTGTTTGTATATTGTTAATTTTTAATTTATTTTTGTTAGTTCATCATGGAGTTGGTCAACTTGAAATGGGTGAGTGCCATTTTACATTACTTCTTAATGTTTGAAGTTGATAAAGAAAGATAGAATTATATTTTAATTTAGAAATTTATTCTACTGCGAATGTACATTTGTATGCTTTAGGTACAAATTAATGAATAACCAGCTTCGGGGGTCATATGTCAAACATTAGTTTAATATATCTGTATGAAATGTTTTGAATTAGGTATTCAAAAACTAACATTTATTACTGCATCCAAATAATAATAGTTGTTAATTCCTTTATTTTATTATTATTTTATTTGTACTTTTAGTGCGAAAGTAGAAACTTCCTCATTCGTGCAATTTACGTGGGGAATTCCTTATTAAACTTCGTAAAAGGTCAGTTATTCATAGCGTATTTTTCTCAGGAAACAAATAATGTAATCAAATATTTGACGTCATAATTTCTTAAATGGATTTCATAAAATAAATATATCTTAAATTACAGAAAGTGGGATTGTTTACCTTGATTAGGCATTATTGAACAAGATATTTAGTGTGTTCATTTTACTTAAAACACTTTTTACAAATTTACACTAAATTACAGCAGCTGACAAAGTCGAGAATACTCCAATTCAATACACTTTATCTTCAAGCCAATAAGTAGGTATTCAAAATAGAAATGTGATACTACTTGGATGAAAAGATGAATATAATCTCTAACGACAAATTATATATATATATATATATATATATATATATATATATATATATATTGTGTGTGTGTGTGTGTGTGTGTGTGTGTATCTATATGTAGTGCAATCCTTTTTTAATAATTGAGCCCTTTTTTTTTTCTTGGAAGTAATGTTTCAATCGCAACTAGTTTGACTCGCGTGGTCCCTGGTAAATCATTGGCAAACACTCCCACTAACATATTTACTGGTCCGCTTGAAAAGAAAACTTCCAGTATTACAAGTTAAAATATTAATGCGCTAATACGCTAATACGTCCTTTAATACCACGTAACATCTGACACATTTCCTGGGTTTGTAGCAATTTTCCGAAACCATTAAACTAGGTTTCATTTAATATTTCTGTAGGTACTTGACAAAAAGAAGCATGTACCTTCTATTGGTAGGAGACGGGCGAGTAAAATGGGGTACTTAAGTTTTAAAATGGCATAAAGAAAATAAATTGGAGCTCTAGAAAATTGAACATAAAATCACTTTTTTATTATAGTATTAACTATTTATTAATGATGTTATCACTTACAAAAAAGTTATACATGGCATATAAAATAGGCAAAATGTACAAATGTATAATTTACCCCGTTTTGCCCGTCGAATAGGGCAAAATGGAGTAGTGTAATTAAGGCACGAAAAAATTAATGACAGTGCTCACAAACAAGTACTGCTTCATCATCATCATCTTCTATACCTGCTCAGGCATTATGTGCCCATCGTTGACAGCCGAAACAACAAATCCATCTCTCGGTGGAAGTTAAATAAAAGTCTCCACAGTACACTTAGGATTTTTAATTTTTTTCGTTTGGACTTGATCATCTGCTATCTTTTTTTTTATTGACTTTCCCTTAGTCGATTTACTTTTTATATGAGATAGTTCTAATTCTGTTTTATAAGACGATTATGTAAGGATCACTATTTTGCCTCTTTTTCTTGTGATTCTTTTCTTGGTTTTCTTAATTTGAGGAATTGCATCAGTAAGATGCTGTGGGACTTGCAAGCTAGTGTCGCTATCCTTTGACGTTCCCGGGTGCGAGTCATTAGGCCTATCTTTATTTGAAACCTTCTAGGGAGTCTTCTCTCTTACAAGATGACCAACATGAATGTTCTCTTCTTGCTGTTCAGGTTCATTTGCATCACTAGACGTTCTGCTAGACTCAATTTCTGTCAATCTAGCTGAAGACAAGACATGTGAGTATGAAAAAATGAAAAAACGCTCATATCTACAGGCCACACCCCTGTTTTTTTTAAACCATTTATTGCTGTAAGCATTGTGGCCGCTCTTAAATAAGCGGCATTGAAGGCTAGACAGTACATAAATTTTATTTCGGAACGAAGTATTTAAAGTTTCCTATATGCATTTACTACAATAAATGTTTAAAAAGGTAAACATGAATTTACGCAAATGATTTTCGGTAACAATGAAAAGTTTCTATTGTTACTTGCTATAAAACCCTCGCAGGCTAATGATCATTTATAACCGGCCGCCACAATACTGAAGTGCGTTAGATGTGTTGCCTACCATCAACACAAAATTATTAGGGTGCGGTGTCAAAATTTGAGTCGTTATTCCATGATAACCTATCTATAAATGCGTTTAGGACAATTCCCAAAAATACTAGAAGTTTATAACGTTAATACCTAGGCAATAACGCCAGGAAAATTTGTTTTCTTTACTATTTTTCAAGATGTGGCATTCTGGCAGTCTTTCACGTTTCTTCTTAAAAAGTTATTATTTCCAAAAATTTATAAAAAAGCCTTGCTAAAGCATTCACCTTTCAAGGTAATGTTGGACCCCTCCTTCATCTTCAACCAAAATCTAGATTTCGTGTAACAAAGTCAAGCATTTTATAGTGCTATGGAACGGGTGTACTGTCCACCCTGAACAATGAAGTAATTTGGTGAATTGTCACTGCCCGTCCCAGATTGGTTTGAAACCATTTCCTTACTTCGCCTTCATAACATGCACTAAGAGGCTTCATGAATGCGACATTCAATGCTTGAAGGCGGTGGGTGGAATGAGACGGGAAGCATAACAGTACACCCCATTAACTCCGGCATAATTTATCACTTCTAGATTCTTCGTATGTGAAGAGTACCCATCTAACAAAAGTAGAACAGGCGAATCTTTAGAACTCTTGGAATATTCGACAAACTTCTTAAACCAAGAAAAAAAAACCATGTCATATCTATCCAACTACTATCACTTACTTTAATGCATCCACCAGAAACTAAACCATCTAAAAAACCATGTTGCATTCGCTTACGCGGAAATATTAACATAGGATGCATGTAAGCACCAGAGGCTGAAAAACAAATTTCAGCAGTGATAGTTTCACCCTTCTCGCCCGATGTAAGAGCACCAAGCTGGGGTTTTTACTTATGAGGCTATACTTGATGCTCCTTTTGGATCCACAGTAATTCCGGTTTCGTCTACATTGTAGAACTTCTGTTCTATATGTTTATATTCGATAGTTTCCTCTAACAGTTTAAAAAACTGCGATACGGCCACTTTGTTGAACCCCATAGCTCGAGCACCTGATGTTGACTCGGGTTTTCGTATCGACAAATCCTTGTCTGCTGAAAAAGCCCTTTATCTATCCTTTTCCGGCCACTTTATTTACTTTGTTAAAAGAGTTTTCAAACCCATTTAAGTACGCTAATCAAAATGCAAGTTGTCTGCATTCTGTTATCGTCAGTCCAAACAGTCGCGCCCCCATTTCTTTCAGATAAGTGACAAGTTCTTCCTCTTGTTGAGCACTGAAAACTGGCCTTTTGCTGCCCAAAACTTTTGAAACTACGTTATTTGCATTATCTCGTTGCTTCTTTACGTAACCCCTTCTGAGGTAGAGCAAACGCAACAGATGCTCTGTGATATCCCATTACACCACTTATTACGGCATTGCCTACTTGCTGCATGGTTTCTATAGACTAGCTTTGTCTATCAGTTTTTATTTTGTAATTATACACCATCTGAAAACAAAACCAATAGGTAGATAGTTAGATATTAGATGTTTGGGTAAGAAATGTTACATATATTTACGGCGAACTTTTACCCTACCTTTCGCTTTTCCACTTTGCAGGATTAGCCGATTTTAAGGTTAGTGCGAATTTTTTTTGTTCAGAATCGGAATCTTTTTAACGCAATTACAAAAGAAGATGTTAAAAGCTATACACTTCCTATTGGCAATACTCAGATTGACAATGAGTTAATTTAATACTACTTACTTTGAATTAAAGCTACACTTGTATTATACCTTTGTAACGCAAATTCTGACATGTGCTGATTGCAGTAGTTCAGTAAAAACTGTAGGTTTTTACAGCAAGGCTGTGCACAGAAACGAAAGTGATGAGTAAATTCTGAAAGTGTCTTGTGGATGGCACAACTAGTTTAAAAAGAACGCGACACCCCGTTTTAGGCGCCTTTCGCGTTTTGCCCTCCCGTCGTCCCCTACGTGATATTGAACAGATTTCCAGATTTAAAAAAAAAATAAAGGAACAAAGAATGTGGTAACTGGATTCTTGGAAAATGGAAAGGAACAACTTGAGAATATTTATTCACAATTTTTGAATGCGAACATGTAGTACATTTCATATGTAGCAGAAAAACACTCAATAAAACCAGTTTAAATGACGCAGGTACAATTCTAATTCTTGCTTGCAATTAGTAGGCTTGCAAGCTATCCTAAAATTTTTAGTCGAGATTCCCGCCTGATTACAACATGAGCAAGTTGAAATATTTGGAAATTATTAGGCTAATGGATTTTAATTTCCTATGAGCTATAATCGACTGTTATGTCCGTGGTACATACAACGTTTCATTCTATTTTAGTTTCTAAAACTTGCAAACAAAATATAGTCTTTCTTTTGAGAGTTGTGCCGATACAAATTTTGGTGTTGTGTAGATGGTTGGCTGTATTGATGTTGTTAGGGATACTGTGTATTTTTAATTTCTATAAATAGTAATGTATGATTTACCTTAACGTTGATAAATTTTTGATACCGAAGCTTGTTTGAATAATTAGTGAATCGTTGCTTAGCAATTTTTGATTACTCTGTGCCATAACGGCCAATTTATGCTCGCATTTAAGTGCTTAGAAACAAGATTATAATCCTAAAATAGAATATAGTATATTAAAGTATAAGCGAGTAAAAAGGTCTTTAAAATACGGGTCATTTTTCAAATTTTTTAAATTTAATTTAAATTTTTTTAATTCAAAGCGTTGGTGGTAGAGCAAAAACTATTTTCTTTGCAGGTAAAGTACATTTTTATTGGTTAAGACAACTGTGATCGATTAAATCTAGGAATCTATGCATACAACATTTCAAACAATACATTGTCATTCGTTTACAAACAATACCGATTATCATTTTATAGTTAATTTTCAATAATACATATTTCAAAGTGTCATTCTGTTACAATGATAACTCTTCAAGAAATAATTTATCTTGTAAAGTGCTATGGTATTGAGGATGTTTCGTACAGGTACACAATTCAACTATTCAATGAAAAATATCCACATGTACACATTACGCTTAATGGAATAAACAAATTAATAAAGAAATTCGATGAAACGGGATCCGTTGAAGACAAAAAGAAATCGATAAAGACATACCGTGCAGACGACGATACAGCTACTGCCTTAGCTATGCGTTCATTATTCGAAAATCCCAGTTTATGAAGAAGAGCAGTAGAGGTTGGTTTTAGCAAAAGCTGCTTAAAGATTATATTCAAAGAAAACAGCATTATTCCCTTTAAACCAAAACTTATTAACACCTTAAAAGCTTCTGATTATGACACTAGGCTTCATTTTTTCGTAAACATTGGTTAAAAAATTACGGATGTTTGGTGTGCCGTTTTACCAGACAGAATAATTTGACCGTATTTTCTGGATGAGTCAGTATTTCAGGAAGTATATTTGGATTTGCTATACAACTTTTTATTACCAGAATTAAAGGACTTTCCCTTGGAGCAAAGGCGTAAAATGTATTTTCAGCATGATGGCTGTTTTGAAGATATCGAAATAATTCGTATTTTAGTAGTCGACAATTTCCTTAACAAGCCTAAATTCATTGATGGTCGATGGTAGGTTAGACGTTTATGGAAAACAAGACATAGGAATTTTCTGAATGTTTGGCAACATGGGTAATTTGGTCTGCTCTGTCGATCTAAAATATTTTCAAAGGTGCAATGTTTCCGCTTCTACTCAAAAGTAGTAACAAATTTCTTACTTTTAATGGAACACCCTGTATATTATTTTATATATAGAATCGCAATTTCTTTATGAACATTTTCTCTAAATAGTTTCCTATACCTATCTACACAGGTTTTCGTGATAATAATTATTTTTTATTTCTTTTCTCCGAAATATACCACTAAAATTTTAATTCAATTGCTATTTGAATCCATAGAAGGCTGAAATTTTAGACACAGTTTGCACAAGCCTTGTATTATTATATCTACCTAACTAAATTTATTTCATGTTATACAGGGTGGTTAAAAATTAGTGATTTTGACGACAGAACACCCTGTATATTATTTCAAATTCTGAAATGTAATTAAATTTCCTTTAAATTGATGTACCATAGTGACATACCTAACTCCTCAAGTTTTCGAAATAATCACAATAATTCTTAAAAATCACATTATCTTCACATAATTTGTGTTAGTTGACCATGGTACGCCATGTTCTTGCTATAATATTGTCACATTGTCCATGAGTAATAGTCATCAAAATTTCATATGAGTAATTATTTCGCTCCATTTCAACTTGTTTTTAAATAAATATTAACTGGAAAATCACAAATACAATTGTAAAACTTCGATATCTGTCAAACACATTAAATAATTAAGCAATTGTTAAATAACATGACGTACCATGGCCAACTAACGCAAAGTATGTGAGTATAATGTGATTTTTAAGAATTATTGCCATTATTTCGAAAACTTGACGAGTTAGGTATGCCACTGTGGTACATCAACTTAAAGTAAATTTAATTACCTTTCAGAATTTGAAATAATAGACAGGCTAAATTGACAAGATATCGAAAAATGGTCTGATTTATTTTTTTTTTCTGATTTGGTTAAAAATTAGAGTATGGGGTCATCGTTGCATTCTAAATACATTTTCTTAATACAATTTTTCGATATCATGTCAACTTGACCCATTTATCGGCATTACAGTTAACATTTTTCAAAATTCCCGACAAATCTATGGTCACGTGATAAATGTCACAATGGATTTTTTGGTTGTCAGACATGCAGAAACGAACCGCCAATAGTTTTTCAGAAATATCAATAATAAAAATTTTTGCCATACAGTGTCCAACTTTATGGCGGTCCCTGTATATATAATAATTTTTAATTACATATTTACTTTTGAACTTATTCGTTCATAACAAAAACTTATAATAAAGTTAAAACTAGT
>JARFJB010001377.1:127500-152500 GCA_036346205.1 Vesta saturnalis
TTTTACCCGATAGGTATACGTTAACACACAATGGGGACGAATTTTTATTGTACGATTCTGGACAAGATGAAAACCGAATTTTAATGTTTTGTACTAGAAGGAACCTTCAACGTTTAGTCAGATCAGCTAATTGGTACGCAGACGGCACATTTAAAACTGTCCCACATCTGTTTAACCAACTCTACACGATGCACGGTTTACATGCTAACATCGCAATTCCCTTAATATTCGCATTGCTACCAAATAAAACAAAAGATAGAACCCTTCAGAAACTTAAGGAACTTCAATCAGGACTTTTACCAGTTACAATACTGTAAGGCCCTTTCGGGTCCTCAACAAATTAAAATTCCACTATGTGGATTTAGTTAATATACCTTGACAAGCTACAGTGCGGTGTGGGAATGGATTCGGTTTTTGACTCATAACTTTTAAATAATCAGAAACGAGCAAATTTTATACATATATCTAAACAAAATAATATTCTTGTTAACAACAAAAAAATACAATTCTGGAAAGAAAAAGGAAATTAAATTAATATTATAACAAAATGAAACTAAAATGAATAATGTTTTGGCGTGAAAATAAATTAAGATTTTTTTCTGGGTGGTTATTTTCGTCTGGGCTCCTTGTGGGTAGATGACCAATCGGGTCGCCGGGTGTAGATGGTGACGGCCTCGAGAACACACGTGTTGCTCCTTTGGATGCGTTTCTGAAATTTGACGTCAGTTATACGTTTTGAAAGTATAAACAAAATGATATGCTGATTTTGAAGTGAAAAATAACGTTATAAATGTGGTTAGTTTTACTTCGGAGGAATATGTGTATATTCACCAGATCAATTAATATCAACAGGTAAGTTGAAGTTTATTTTGTTTAACAAATTATATTTGAAAATGGACGTTTGTATAATACAGTTCCTTTTCTGTAACGTGGAATAATTAATTGAACTTTGCTTAATTATGGGAATACCTGGACAGGAGGAGTTGAGTATAGCTCAATCTAAAGGGAAAGTTTAAATTGTGATAACTTTAATATTAGTATCACGTTGAATCGGGACCTTGAACTACTTAGAATGCTATTTGTGTATATACATGGAAAGGGTTCAAATAACTGTAACTATTCTTATATTCTAATTAAACTAAATATATATACATAGGGCTAAAAATAATTAATTGGGAATTGGCATTGGAAATCATGTATTCGTTTACTTTCCCTTTAGTGGAGTTTATGCGTATATGCAATCTTTCACCAGATGTGATGGTTGTATCACTAAAGGTCAATGAAACATTTGTTATTTGCATAAACAGGAACGTTATTTTAATCTGTGTGAATTGTTCACTATTTATCGGAGGGCTTTAAATGGTTTATTGGAATATTTTACTCAATGTTTTAAATAAACTAAAACTAGAAAATAACCTTGTACAATTAACGCCATCTTGTATTCGTATTAAACATTACGAAACGACTTACTTTACATATTTATTTTCGTAAAAGGAAATTGAACGTTTCCGTTATGTCTGAGTGGGTTTATTTTCGGTAATATTTACACAAGGAGATTCTGGGGATATTTACATATACGGGGGGTTTGATTGTGAGCTCGCTCGCGGCCAGGGTAATCTCGAGCCGAACTTAGTAAACTCTTAGGGATCCTAATTATTCAGAGTTAAGACGGACACTCTAAATAAGTAGAGCTTTGTGGGTAATACAGCGGGTTTAGGTTTGGAATTTGCTAATGGCCAGGTTAGATAATCTCAGCTTAATCAGCGAATTCTTAGTGGTTCTATTTATTTAAAGTTAATTCGGACGCTTTAAATAAGTAGAATTTTTAAGGGTGGAATAATAATAATAAGACGTTCCAAAGGTGCTAGCATTAGTTTTGGTCCTCCAGACGAGCTTCAAGCATCGTTGCATGAAAAGAGATCGATACCAAGCCAGTCTCTGCCGAAAGATCAGCTGATAGAGCAACTTGGTATAGGAACTAGACTCTATTTAGCGTCAAATTATTTATATAGGGATTGTTTATGTCACAGGAATTCTTTAAATATTTTTATAATAATAAGTACAGGAATAAATTAATATTAAAAGCGGGTTGGAGAAAAATTCTGCTGGATATTCCACAAAGAAGTGTTTTGTAGAACAGAGTGTCGAATTATATCAAAAATTTGGCTTTTATACTTCGCGATAAAGTGGTGTTTGGCAAACTCATGTTCGACGGGTTTGCACATATTAAAGGGGTAACTGGTGCGCACGCAAAAGTGCTGTTTGCTATGATATCGGAACTGAACTAAATTGAATAAATTATTATTTACGGAATTATCTGAATCATATTTAAAATAATAATAATTTATTTCTTGCTCCTTTTTCTGGGCCATTACAATACTAACCGATTTTGAATCAGCAATGGTGAGTGCTATTACAGAATAATTCCCGCAGTCATCATCGGGAATGTTTTTTTCCATTTCACAAGGTCTTAAACAAAGATACGAAACCGATGCCGATTGTGCTCTAAAGCTTCGTTGATTACCTGCAATGGCATTTGTTCCCGTCCAAAATGTAATAGACGCACTTGAAAGACTATGTGACGAAAATGTACTACCTCCAGAAGCACAAGGTATTGTAGACTGTTTTGAAGATGTATGGATTGGGCGTCCCAACCGCGCCGTCAAGGTCGCCGTCCACCGCAAAAATCTCATGGAATGTAAAACTGCTTTGAGGGGGTACAGCAAGGGATACCAAAAACTAATAATTCCATTGAATGGTGGCATCGGGGATTTGAAACGCAAATTGGAGCGGAGCACTCGAACATATGGAGATTCATCAAAGCCTTTCAGAGAGAACAAAGTATAATGAAGTTCAAATAGAGCAGTACATCAGTGGTGAAGGAGGTCCACAGATACGTAACAAATGCAGAGACCTTGGAATTAGAATAGCGCGGGTAGTTAACAACTACAACATAAATGACAACGCATATGATTACTTACAGCACATTGCACATAATTTGAGTTTTTAAATAAATGGGTATACGAATCAAAAACGGTGTAAGGGAATGAAAAAACGAAAAACAAAATTAAAAACTAAAATACATAACAAAAAATAAAAAACGGTGTAAGGAAATGAAAAAAACCAAAAACAAAATTATATTTCAAAAAGCAGTTACCTTCCAGAAAGATCCTTCAGCACTAACGCTTTATAATTATTTAAAGATTAACATATGTTACTAGAAAGCTGCTACTCATCTTGATGTTCTAACGACTACATAATCATAATTAGTAGGCAAGATTGGAGACTTCTGGAACACACCACATCTCCAAGGCCCCACAATTCCAAGGTTGCCGAAATACCAAGGTCACCACTGTACCAAGGTCAAAAAAGGGCAATGTGAGACCTAATTTAATTTTATAATTTTTTAATTTTATTGTGCAAATCTCTTGTGTTGTCTCATTTTTCCTTTTGTAGTGCTGTGTATGGCAGTTGTCTATCTAAACAACTTGTTAGGAGAATACAGGTTATCCAAAACTCGTGCTTGCGTTTAATTTATGGTCTTAAACGATACGATCGTATCTCACATAAATTAACAGCTATTCCTTGGCTTAATATGGAACAAGGTCGACTTCTTCACTCAGCTAAATTATATCACAAAATTATAATGAATAAATCACGTCATATCTGTATAATAAGATTAACTTTCGTACTGATGTACATCATGTCAACATACGGCGGAAGTATTTAATTACTGTTCCTAAACATAATTTAGAGCTGTTTAAAAAATCATTTTCATACAATGTATGTAATTTATATAATTCACTTCCGCCCGAGTGTCAAACACCTTTCACCAACTAATTTTAAAAAAACACTTCGTAAAAACCTGCTGTGCACATAGACACGGTTAAGTTACTACATATATACACGTCCCACTTCATCTCTATTGTCATTTCATTTCTTTATTTAAAACTTTTTCATTGCATGTATTACTCATACTCAGCTCATCCGTCTATTGGAAATTATAATTTGTCGGGCTAAGTGGAAGAGCACTGACGGATTTAGCATCCCGAAAGTGAACTTCGCCCTTTGAACATCGTAATCCGCATAGCAGCTGGTCAATTAGCTTATGTATATTCTTTGTGTCCAAATAAAGACATTATTATTATTATTAATTACATATCATTACCACAAACCCAAGGTCATAAACCCCGCTTTCCTGTTCCACAAGTACAAGGCCATCCGTGTGACCTACATTATCCTTAACTATCTGGTGGCTACTCTAGCCCAAGGCCACCTCACTTGTATGTTTTTGCCCACTTGTATGTTTTTTGCTTACCCACATTTTTTACCAAAATAAAAGAAAACGATATGTTAATATATTTAATTCATGTAGAAATAAAGACATGTACAAATTATATTTAATTCATAGAAATATGTACAAATGTATTACTCAGATATATGATTTTCTTTAGGAATAAAACATTTTGATCCACATCTGCGTAGATGTAGATGTTCCTGTAACGGATTGACATCTGGCTGCCATCGGTTTATTCTAACACCACACGTGAAACATTCGACCGTGTCGTCTGCAGATGTGGAAATGAACCCTGCTGCAGCAAGCGATGAAGGTGAATGCACTCCAGACCTTGTTCGATACGTTAGTAAGCGTTTATCAAAACAGTTGTAATACTGAGGATAATAAAAGTTAGCACACATGTTAGCAGCGATGAACACACTATTAGACTTACAGGAAATACTTTATTTTATACACTATATACAATATCTACAATATATACATAAAAAACGTAGCACACCTCATGACACAGTATACATGAGTCATCATTGTACACATCGTATAACTGTGTGAGAGGTGTCCTACACGACGAGCACCAATAATATTCATGTGATAGGTGGTATCGCGTTCCATGTGCATATGGTGGTCAATTACCCGGTAATCAGATGGTTTCAATCGGGTGAAGCAGGAATGGCATAAGTGCATATGACCTACTAGATGGTAGCGAACATATATTGATACAATGTGGGCATATGCTGTTACACTGCTTTCCGAAAAATGCTCGCGTATTAAGGTGCTCAATTTGGCAAACCTCGCTGAGTTCCACTGAACATCTTCATATTTATTTCGTAGCACTTTGGTTATGGAAGCCGGTAGTATTCCTTTCGTTTCAAAATTTACCCAGTTCGGAATTAATTGGCATGTCCGTTGCGCACTAATTTGAAATAGGGTTTGTGGTTGGTAAATTTCAGGAGTCTCCCAATCGCCTTGCACTGAAGTAACTGACATAGTGAAGATCGGTAACTATGGTATATGTAAAACCCCCACCTTTTAAGTATACGAATAATAATGAGTGAGGGTATGTAACCTTTTGTAGTGACCTTGTTGTGGCAAAGTGGAACGGGACACAACCTTGGAAACGAATCATGTCTAGAAATCCTTGAAGTAGTGGTGAATACGAGGTTCGAAAAAAAAACAAAATGAGTAACAGCCTTGAACGAAAAGAAAACCTTGAAAAGGTGGCACTGCTAAGGTTGCTGAAACAATGTGTGGTATAATCGTGAAGGACACGTAAGTAGCCTTGAGGAGGACACATAGTGGGGAGAGTATCGTATATAAAACAGAGGGAATGTATGTAAAGCCAGTATCGTATATAATGGATAACATATTACGTCAAGCCATAGAAAAGGCGAAGATTATCGGTGCTATAAGTTCAAGTAAATATTGCGATATTTTGCTTAATAATGTGCATTATTTCTTAATAAAAGTAAAACAAAGTTTCTTAGTGTCGGTCTATCACCCAAATTTGGATTTGAGCCAGTCGTAAAACTCGGTGGATCGAAGAGTACTGGAGTGGTGTTTGACAAGGAGGAATGGCGTATACTTATGGGTAATCAAGGGGTAATTACTAATTATTTCTACAGTCCTGAAGGAACATGGATCCTACCGAACTGGGATCGAAGACTGTCTCGTACGAAAATATTAACAAGAAAAAAATTATACGCCTCTGTGATAGTGAAGAAGCTGATGTCTATTTAGGATGAGAGTCTATAGAACAGTTATGGAAGCTTTTGAAGATAATAAATTACCGATTGGAGTTGGCAATACTGTGAACTTTCCAGAGTTTTTAAAAACCTAATAAAGTCGGTAGCGGAAATTCCGGAATGTAACATTCACCAAGTTATAGTTCCATTGAATGATGTATTTGTGGTCAACATAGCCTGCTTTCTGGAAATGGAAGAATTTGCCAAGGAGAAACTATATATGGATATGGATCTTGCTAAACCTATAACTGAAAGGGGGGATAACGCGCTTGTAGTCAATAGGGATAGTATTAGATGTTAGTCAATATGCGGAGTCGTGGTCTAAAGCTGTAGATTGTGTTAGTGCAGTCCAAAGACTAATATGTCAGTTACAATCATTAGAATTCGATGCTGATCATGAAAAAGTGTATGGAATGGGTAGATTTAGTGATGCCTATTTAGATAATCTAGTTAATAAGTATAGGGGAGGAATACGCCTTTGTGAGAAATACTTAAACTCGCATGTAGATGATATAGAGTGTATTTGTTGTATAAAGCGATTAATAGAAGACCTTAAAGAAATATCATTGGAACAATTTATACACGAAATAGAAATATATTTACCGAATTTTGAGCTTTCAGATGACGACTCGCCCAGTGAAGAAGGTGTGCATTAACGAGTCCAAAAACGTAGTTCACTACATAGTAGTATGGGAGTTGGCTCACAGACATGCGTGAAAAGGAGAATGGGAACAATTAGCTAGAGATTCTGCACGATTTAAAAAAAGAATAGATGACTGTGGTAATATAATTTCACCAATCCTCGAAAAGCAGCATCGTGAGTGTATGTTTGTCACACGCTTTAGTAGTATGTAGTGATATATGTATATGATAGTATTAATAAAAAAAGTAAAATAAAAAAGATTTATTTATTACATAATAATATTACAGTATATATAATTAAGCGTACATAGCGTATTACACAATGTCTTTGGTAGAAATCCAGGAATTGTGAGAAGTATCAAAACCCAACCACTTAACGAGAGCTTTATTCCCTTGACGTCGGATTACACGTTCAACTAGGTAAATGTCTGGATGTTTAACACTTTGTAGTTCGGGCTCATAGAACCGACCTTGAATCTCTTGATCTCGACTATCACATAATGTGTAGGTGAGTGGGCCTGAACGTTTAACTGTTGATATTCGAAAGACTTCGTATCTCCAATTAGGTGTGTACCCCTTAGAGAATATGCTTCTATGTTTGCTAATGCGTACATGTTCCCCCGCTTTAAATTTAGGTGTTTTACGGTAAAGAATTTTTTGACATTTTAAATGTTTCGAAATAGATGCACTATTTTTTTCCGATACATCTACCGGTTTGTATCCAGTTGTTCTATGCTTTCTTGAATTATACTCGGTGACAATGTGCGCAATATTGATAGCCACTTATAGGATCCTTACATGCTGAAGGTTTTCCACATTATTGCTTTAAGGGTGCGATTTACACGTTCGACTATGCTACTTTTCAAGGTGGAATAGCTACTGTAATGATTTATATTAAATTTTTTCATTACTTTTTTTGAATTCAGTATTATAGAACTCAGTTCCCATATCGGTTTTTAAATGTGTAGGCGTCCTTTTCAAACCAGACAAAAGCAACTAGCTTACTATTCTTGCGTTTAATGGGAAAAGCCCAGACATATTTAGAGAATGCATCTATTATTACTAAAATGTATTGAAATCCTTTATTCATCCGAGCATATGGTATCATTTCCACTAAATCAGCTTGAAATAGATCATTTAAACCTTTTAGTACAAAACACACCGCCGCGGAAAATTTCTCCTTGCTGGTTTGTGTAGTTCTTCAACAACATCGGCTTTACTCATTTTTTTGCTTTGGATTGTAGTAGAATCTCTAGGATGAGTGGGTGTTCTTTCGTAAATTCGACACCTTCTGGAATTATAGGTTGAATCACAGCTTCCTTATGAATAGTTTTACTAATTAGAAACAGCGGTGTTCTGTATAGTACATCATCCACTTGAAGATGAATAACTAGAGATGACCACATACAATGCACTACTGCACCCTCTGTACAAGGAAAAAAATATTTACCATCGATAACCAATGGAATATCTACTGTTTTCTTATGCAATAAACCTTGTAAGGTAAAATAAGTTTCGTAACATATATAACTTTCTTTCGTAGCATCACTGTGCGTGGCATCACTGAGATGATGAGTAATATGTTTCCCAAATTTATCCACTGTCATTTGATGAGGAAGATGTCCGCCTAATTTATCTATTGGCTTCACTGCTGGATATGTAGTACTATCTTTAGTGATAGTCGTGGTAACAATGAAAGGAAATGACTATAGTGGTAGGTTTATAACAAGATCTGTTACTTTATTACTTTTGCGTTACGTAGTTCGTCAATTATATATATTATTTCGTTGTGATTGCTAGTATTTCCTGCCGACATTGATCCTAATAACTCCCTTAACCAATCGACTAACTTATTCGGATTATTCCACGGTACAAACTCAATAGGTTTATTATTGTATCGCAATAGCTGCAGTCCACCACCTCATTTGGATATAGAAGTTGTTCGAGATCTGGTGGCTGGAGGTGCAATAGATGATGTGGCAGAACGTTTTCTAGGTTGAAGTAATGGTTTAATGATTTCAAGGTACTTCTTACTATTAGTTCCTCGGATTTGATCATTAGGGTTATAATTACGTCGGGCAGCATGCGTACGACGCAAAATGTCATTGTATTGCTGTAGATCCCTCTTTTTGTATCCCGTAGGAACTTTTTTAAAAAGTAGTTCATATAATCCCGGTGTTCCCTCATAGTCTAGGGATGATCCATCGGGAAGAGCGATTCGCAAATTTTCTCCAACAACATCTAGTTCAGCATCGCCAATAAAAAAATTCTCTTCTTCAGGAATAAAATGCACACCGTACGTTAAGTCATATTCATCTTCGATATCTCTAAAGATACCTTCGACGTAGTATTTCGCTAATCCTTCGTATTGATTAAGATACGCCTTTTTTCCGATTTCTGGCGTAAGGGGTTCAGCTTTGATGAGAGAACCATCATTTTTAGTAATTAATTGTTTTAATGGTTCGGTGATAGGTTTAAAGTGTGCCTCCATTGCACGTTCTGTAAGTGCAGTATCTTCATTCAAACTAGCATATTTCTGTTACACTCTTGCGAGCACGCAAAATGTCTTGTACTAAGCGCTCCTCCATTACGACTGTACGTTGACAGTCGTAGTAGATTATTTATACTGCAACGAAACAGTCAAATCTCTTACGGTAACGACCGTTATTAACATCACTTTCTTTATCAATCACAAGAAATCGGAATTTATCACGCCAGCAACAGCAACACAAGTCTTTAAATCTATCAAATGACATATCAACATTAACGTGATCATCATACACATTCTTGAGATTAGTGTGATCTTGTTGAAAAAGAACAAGTAAATTCGCATTATCACGTATAAGCTGTTTTGGAATTGAAGAATACGTTTGACACAGATAGAAACAATCATTATTTCGATGTCTGCCAAAACAAAAATTATCTCTAATTTCATTTTGTTTATGACATGCTACATCATCAAAAATCATTATTGAATTTTTACGGGACTCACTAGGAGGTATAACATCACTATTATCACTGTATTCGAAATACCTAATTTCCTTTATGGGCGCCAGTAACTCCCGCAGGTACTGGTATTTAGGTTGGTATAAAGATTTGCAATATATATAGACATTTTCAAAACGTAAGCCATTTGGATGTTCTAATAAGCTAATCATAACATTGTTTTTTCCACAGCCGGATGGTCCGACGATTATACCTCGTTTACATCCCCCTTTTAGTAAACCGCGGTGTTTAGAGTAGTACTCCTAGTTAGGAGTAATGTCATAATTTTTGATAGGTAATTCTATATCTTGCGGAATGAAACGGATGAAACCCATTATGATACTAAACCACGACTTGTATGACGCTTCTATATATATATATATATATATATATATATATATATATATATATATATATATATATATACACCACGTGCTGAAAGTAGTTTAGTAGTGAAGTGTCAGTCAGTGTGGTATGAAGTATACATCCCAGCGTCAGAGGAGAAAAAAAGGTTTAGGATTAATTAATACTTTAATAGCTAAATTACCCGTGGAGTTGCATATACCCGGATATCGATATTGTGGGCCAGGTACCCGTTTACAAAAACGATTAACTCGTGACGACAAAGGTATTAACGCATTGGACGAAGCGTGTAAAGAACACGATATTGCATACTCCCAGTCAAACGATCTAGGACAACGACACATAGCCGATAAGACTTTACAACAAAAAGCTTGGAATAGATTTCGTTCTACCGACGCTACCTTTGGAGAAAGGGCAGCTGCATTAACCATAGCTGATATAACGAAAGGAAAACGGACAATGGGAATGGGTGGCAAATCACGGAAAGGACAAAAGAAATTGGGAATGGGAAACAAATCACGACGAAGGAAGCATTCTCGCAGAGCAATTTCGTTTAACAAAGTAGTCCTTCTAGCCCGACGTCGTGTTGGTGGTAAACTTCGATCATCTTTAAAATCGACAATACAGCAAGCCTTGAGCGCTCTAAAACACAAAAAAATTATGTCACCCAAGAGCAGAATATTAGCAATACCAAAACGTGGGGGATTCATACCTCTTATTCCCCTCTTTGAAGCATTAGGAGCTTTAGGGTCTCTAGGTGGCGGTGCTGCGGCAGTCGCAAAAGCGATAACTGACGCAAAAGCTGCGACAAAAACGTTAGAAGAAACCAAACGATACAACCAAGCAATGGAAGCAGCTTCATTAGGAAAAGGTTTATACATAAAGCCATATAAATAAGGGTTAGGTATATATTTACAACCGCATTCAAAAAACTCCCTCTGAAGCTACCACGTCACGCCTTAAGTAATGTTGAGCTATCAAAATTTGTGGAGAAATTACAGATTCCCTATTTTAGAGGGATATATATGCGAGATAACTTACCTACACGAATCCATGCGAATGAATGTGGTATTGTGAATCTGGATGATCAAACTAACAAGGGTACACACTGGACAGCTTACATTAAGCGTAATAGGCATATTACATATTTTGATAGCATAGGACATATTAAACCACCCTTTGAATTACTCCACTATTTTAAAAGTGATGGTAGCAGAAACACAATTGAGTATAACTTTACCAAGGTTCAAGATTTTGATACATACAACTGCGGTCATTTAGTCTTACACTTTTTATATGACTGCTCGTACTGATTTTCAGTAGTCGTTACGTGATCGTAATGTCGTACACATTTACATTTACCGGTATAAATTGTATCTTGCATGCAACCTTTAATCCACCGATTTTTCTTGAGAATGAGTCGGACTATGTAATGGGGTTGACTAGTTTTGAATCTTTCAATACTATACAGAATGTTACTTCAAAGAATAACCAACTCGTGTTTGGAAACGATACAATTACAATACCACCAGGATCATACGAAGTCGCGGATGTGAATAAATATATTAATGAGTCAGTGAAGGGATCGAGAGCATTTACAAGCGAATAATAATACTATGAAAGCAACCCGTGACATTAACTTCAATGTGGAAAATTCGATAGGACCTATGCTGGGATTTAATAAAACTGTTTACCAGGCTCAGAAAGTGCATACCTCTGATATCCTATTAACATTATCAAAATTAACTCATTAATTATCGAGTGCAATATAACAAGTGGTAGTTTTAGGAATGGTGAAACATCACACATAATTCATCAGTTTCTTTCCCAGTGTATCAGCGGGGTATAAAATAATAGAGTCCCCTCAACATGTCATCTATCTACCTATCAATACATCTACCATTTCGACAATAACACTTAAAATAGTAGACCAAGACGGAGATCTCGTCAATTTTAACGGGGAAGTCATAACGATTGGACTACATTTAAAGAAAACATGATGCGCTATAACACATGTGCATGTAACCAGAGCAAATCAAACTATAAAAGATCAAAGTGTGGAAAGGTGAGAGTCAGTAAGCGTTCAGCGTCCAAAGCATTGACACCGCAGAACAAAGCATTATTGGAAAGTCTCGGCTTTACAGTGCTACAATGAGTATATTAAGCGTTAATGAAAAAGTTGTCGTTGATAATGCTATCGTTAATTCCGAACTGCACACCCATCAGCCATATACTACCAGATTTGGAAACAATGATGAAATCAGGATACCCATTCAGAAAGACATGTGTACTCTACCATCCGAAAGTTATGTCTACATAGAGGTATCGCATTTTTATTCAGTGAAATTAGATATGAAATGAATGGAATAGTGGTAGATTCCGTAACGAAAGTAGGATTAACGTCGACAATGAAAGGATTGGTATCATTGACGCCCAATGATCTCGCCCGTCGTGAAAATGCAGGCTGGTTTCCTACATCAAACAGTACACTAACAAATGCTCAAGGATACTTTAATGTTATACCTTTGCGAATGCTACTTGGCTTTGCCGAAGATTACAATAAAGTGATTTTGAACATTAGACAAGAACTGGTATTAATTCGTAGTAACATTGATACCGACGCAGTAATTTCAACTGTAGAAGAAGCATTACAGGTTAACATAGATAAGATATATTGGAAAGTTCCACACATCATTCCAGCATTAGCAGAGGAGTTGGCGTTAACGAAATACATTGATAAAAATGTAAATACGCCAGTAGCATTTAGAAGTTGGGAAACCCACATATATCCCGCCGTTCCAGCATCAGATAAGCATACATGGGCAATCAAAACATCTACTAGTATAGAAACACCTAGATACATTATTATAGGATTTCAAACTGGGCGAGAGAATAATGTTATGCAAGATACGAGCAGATTCGGTAAATGTGCACTTAATAATATTCGCGTGTTCCTGAACACGGATCGTTATCCGTATGACAATCTCAACGTTAATTATGATAACAATTGCTCTGCTACGTTGTATGAAATGTTTGCTAAATTCCAAACGTCGTATTACCAAAGAGATGGGCAACCATTACTCACCCCTATGCAATTTACCACGGCTGCACTGTTGATTGTCGTAGATTGCTCAAATCAAAAAGAATCATTGCACTCTAAAGCATAGTCGATGTACAAGGGTTTAAAATTTCAAAATTTTTTATACCAAAAGAACTCGCCATTTATAATGGGAAACAAATTGCCCATTTTATTTTTAAATCACCGTATCCCTGGCATACGTTAGACGCAGAGAGTCGTCGTCAAGCTACTTGGTTAATGCAGAACCACCACTGTATTAAATGGGAAGAAGGGTATACACCACCACACCACTTTCGAAGAATGCTCGAGAGATTGATTCAGCCAACAAATTCTGTCTATGTCAAGGGCAGAGAGAAAGCAGATTACATCAGAAAATTTGTCACCCAGCCTGTTATTGAACTTGAGGAAAGTCCACCTCTTCCTGCTATGCAACCCGTTTGTTATTTTCATTGTGAATCATTATGTCACTGTGCTTTGAGTAATGTATACTATTTGTATGATACATATATAATGCAATAAGTCTTGTACACATTTTTTTAATAAAAATAGTAAATAGTCCTTCACGTATTTTTTTATTTATATCACACAGTATTTGTATAGCATACATTCTCTTAATAACGAATTAGTACATATATATATATATATATATATATATACATTAATATATGTTAAACAACTCAAGGTACAACACAAATTAATATTAATATTAGTTTCATTATAGAGAGAATATAGTAAAGAAACCAGCAAGCGTCAGCACCCAAACTATTCTTCCTTCCTTCCGGTATATATAAATTCATTTGCTTAGCAACCTGCAATAGTTAGCTCAAAGGATCGGCATTCTCTAATTCCGGTATTCGCCAATTCCCCCACGCCAATGTGGAACACGTATCACGTTGTCGATACCGTTTGTCATCCTGGGACCTAAAGGCAATTTTGTTTAACATTTCGGTATATATATATATCATGTAAGGTTGATCGAAACACAAGCATTTTACACATTACTGTTTTATCAGATCCCTCCGCAACCGCTTTGTAGTCTACTTCCGCCAACACTTTCTGAATAACAACTTTCTTAACACCTTTCGCTTTCTTAACAACTTCATTATCAGCAAGCTTCAGACAGTATGACTTCGATCCTGCACCATAAAAATATTGAATCGCTTTCCCTGCGGACTCATCTTTTATTCGTCCAACGACGGAAGCATTCGTAGGAATACCATGCAACTCATTTTGATAGTTGGAAGTATCATATTCGTCTAAATTATTTCGCATGTGTGCATACATATCATCAGTTACTATCTCAATAATCAAAGAATCCGTGTCAGTATAGAGCAACGTAACATTCTTGCCATAATGAGCTCGTAAGATATCATAAAAAAACCGATACATTATAATTTTGGAAAGATCTAAAATACTGAATCCGACATAGACGGGTTTGTCATACGTAACTACCTGTTTCGACAATTTCGCCGCAAACAATTTGTCAGTGAATTGAATAAAATTTTTAAATTGCGGTTTTGCAACGTACCGTGCTAGACCTACCCGACGACCGTTTTTTTCCCAATGTGTTAACAGTTTAATAACTTTTTGTTTATTGACATTTTTCATTGTTTTACCAAACACGCCATTATTCATAATTTTATAGAAATCCTTTTCGAACTTGTTCTGTGCTGTGTTGCGGAGAGCTGTATTAAGGTCTACGTATGGTATTAGCCACGGACTCTGACGAAAGCGTAAAACCCTATGAATACGAGTAACAATTAAACCATGCTCTAATACATTGTTTTAAATAGCGGTAATGTATAACGTAGTTGGTCTTATCACACAGGTTAGGGATTAACTTCTCCTCCTGGGAATGTGGTGCGCATATCATTTCAGGACAAAACGGATAATCGTTGTGTTCGTCATGCAGATGGTGGGGATAATGTATATCAACCTCCAGTACAAATCCAACATCGGCGTCATCATCAATCTTTAATACTTCAAAGTGATCTATTTCCTCTTGAGGTAACCACATAAACCCGTCGTGCGGCAGGTATTGCCGCATACTCCACCCATATAAGTTCGTAGCGTCCAAATATTGTAAAAATACTTTCGGTTGTTTAGGATCATAGTTTGGAACAAACTCGTTATTAGCGATGCTTCTCCGCTTGATACAAGTACTCACTCCACCCCGAATACCTTGTTTAAAAAAGTAATACATATCCATATCCGTGAGTAATTCTAGCTCTACTTTGGTACATTTCAACATGGCATCCCACGCCAATCCAGGCAAAGTGACATACTGTGCAGGTTCTAACCCATACACACCCATACATAACCGCCTAAAGTTTTCAAACACGTCAGCCAATAACAACACATCTGATTTTAAATAAATATCAGCATAATCACTTAGTGTATTACACTTAAAGTGATCCCATACCAGTAGAGCGCGATAGTATTCGTCATCGGAAATATTTGCATCATACATTTTGTCGTAGAATTTGTCATATGATGGCACCGTCACGTCGTTCAATTTACTAAAGCTGTCTACGTACTCATAAGGGAAACTACCTTTCTTTCTCACTAAGTTGAAGTCGCCATCATTACTAAAATATTTCCATACCTCCATACATTGATCATCTGATAAATTCTGAGATAGAGTATCTAAGGATGTAGCCATGAATCTACAACTATCGACGAAACGAAAATTAATGTATATCTTTTCCCTGATACCATGACTGTTTACATATTCATCAACAAAAAATGTGCTTACCAAACGTTATATATTTTTCACTGTTAACAGGAAGTACGGTAATTTCTTCCGTTTCACTCGCTAACTGTTTAATGAACAGGTGAACATCATAACCACTGAGATTATGTAGAAAACGGGGAGAAATGTAGGTACCTGATAGTTTAAGTTACACGTTGAATGTGCTGCACCACGATACTTACCAGTAACGTGACAGTGATCTCGTACTTTCGGATTTGTCGGATCGCCGTAAAGTGCTTGCCGCATATGTAACAACATACACTGCGTTCATACGTAACCTGTTGTTCATCTGTTAATGGTGTCATTGGAACAATAGCTTTGAAATGTTCATTATATAACCGTTTTACTTTCCAGTCGTCTTATAAATATCTCCCCTACATTACTCCCCCTATACAGCTCTAACTTCAACCACGCATCGTTTACACTACTCTATATATAATAACTAAAAGAGTATGGTTCGTGTTTACACGTTTTTATCGTAAATGGTTGGTTTGGATCTGGTTCAACCGTATCTACCGGTCCTAAGAGCGCTTCAAAATCTGCATATATTACGAATGGTAGAACCATTTGTTTCTGATAGTTCCGAAACGCGAATATATTTTCCGCGTAGAATTCCCCGGTTGTCTTTTTTTTGTCTTTCAAGTCAGGTAATTTTGTGTATACGAAGTTACAGTTATGTGACACGTGTCGGATTAATTGCTCCTCGGATCTAAAGTAATACAAGCATGCATCACAAAAATACATTGCTCCGTTCCGCCGGGATATTTGGTTGCTAAGTAAACGAGAAAAATTTTTTATCCATACATAATGCTGAGTATCTGTTTGGTTACTGACTAATAATAATAAATTAACATGGACTGTCTGTTTGGCTTTGGTATAGTACAGAGGCCCCACTACCTCTGTGACACGGTGACCATCTCGATACGTATCGTCTAACCCATAAATATTGATGGAAATGTTGTTATTGCTCTCAAACGTTGAAATATTCGTCAGCTTAACAGGGAACTGTACACCATTCCAGTTGAATAACGTCTGGAAATCAGGGTAAGAAGATGTGCGTTGTGGTACTCCCGTTGGTGTCACTAGTGCCGATACAACAGCCCATGCAAAGCAGCAATTATCATTATTTTTTACATTGACTATGGCGTGTTTATGTGCGATTTCGCTGGGGACAGCCATATATGATGAACCCGTGGTGGGAGAAAATTTCAGCAGGTTGACTTCTATATACACGAATTGCACCAGGGACCAAACAGTTCAACATTACATTTTAAGGAGTGGTGTTTCTGCAACTGACTTTGTACTACTTTCAATGCGTTTCCTTTAACGTGTGCCATAAAGGTGGACACATCAGTATGCATATTGCATGGAGACAGTCGGTACGACACAATCCGTTGTTTAAACGCATTTCGGATCACTTCGACCCCAGTATCGACTAGTAAACAGACATTTGATTTCTGCCTATTGCTTCTGAGGTGTCCTTGGAATGCATACCTAGGTACATCCATTGAACAATCTGTGCAGTGCACACTCTCACCACTTTTTTTCGATTGTACCGGTTCATCGCATTGGTCAGACTTTCGCTTCCTTGAGTTGCTCAACCCTGATGGTCCAGATTTCGCATTATTCTTCGTATACTTTACCTCAGATGATCCTGATTGCGCAAAGGAATCAGTACCATGTCTATGTACTGCTTTGTTGTCGTCGGAAGTGCTTCCTTGCACCACATTGCCCCCTGTGGGTTGGTTTTGCAACGAAACCTCCTGCATGCGAGATGGTGAGGTAGATACTGACATCCAGCACGCAGTTTTTTGATGTCGAAGTAGGGAATCCTTTCGAGAAAATTTCTTGAGACATTCGCATTGAAACATCTTGTTGCGTGCTGTAACAAAAAGTTTACAGAAAGTGTTTGTGACTGCGTTACGTGTTTTGTTATGATTCCTTTTGTAACCAATTCTACTTCTTACACAATCCCGTTATTTTGTTACTTGTTTACTACTGTTTCAAAAAGAATCATATCCAGCGAGCGAACGAAGACGCAGCGTAACCTATCGCCAGGAATGGGATAGTATACGATGGATATCTCAGGTTGAGGGATAAAGTAGTATATGAACTTATTGAAAATTGTACTAAGTTCTAAAAAGGGTTTATTTAAATTATTCCAATTCCTAAAAAGATTTTATTGAAATTATTCTGAGTCTTATAAGTCCCCAAATAATTATTTGCAAGAAATACAACGAAAAATGAAAAAAAATTATTCTAAGTATCAAAACTCATGCAATAATAAAATAAACACTTACTATTATCTGAAGACATGATGTAACACCACTTTATAACACTTGGAACTTTTTCACTTGCCGTATAACGATGGAATGACTCCCTAGTGGAACCGCTCCCCAAATAATTATTTGCAAGAAATACAACGAAAAATGAAAAAAAATTATTCTAAGTATCAAAAACTCATGCAATAATAAAATAAACACTTACTATTATCTGAAGACATGATGTAACACCACTTTATAACACTTGGAACTTTTCACTTGCCGTATAACGATGGAATGACTCTAGTGGAACCGCTCCCCAAATAATTATTTGCAAGAAATACAACGAAAATGAAAAAAAATTATTCTAAGTATCAAAACTCATGCAATAATAAAATAAACACTTACTATTATCTGAAGACATGATGTAACACCACTTTATAACACTTGGAACTTTTTCACTTGCCGTATAACGATGGAATGACTTAGTGGAACCGCTCAAATAATTATTTGCAAGAAATACAACGAAAAATGAAAAAAAATTATTCTAAGTATCAAAAACTCATGCAATAATAAAATAAACACTTACTATTATCTGAAGACATGATGTAACACCACTTTATAACACTTGGAACTTTTTCACTTGCCGTATAACGATGGAATGACTCCCTAGTGGAACCGCTCCCTCTTAAATACAGAATTTCTAGTGGTGGGCAGAGTGGGGGAAAGCAGATGGGGTAAAAAAGTGGAAAAGTAGGCCAAGGTCAAACGCTTATATATAACGGGGGATGGAGGCCCCCCACTTACATCATGAGTTCGTAATAAAGCGTGCTGGTTTTTATTCCAAAGCGTAACCTTTTTAATAACATATTATGTCTGCATTACATATTTAACAAATCACATTGAACTACTTACAAGAAATTTATGATACGGACCCACAATCATTTACATATCAGTACCGGAGCAGTACGACGCACCATTAGGTCAATTTTTAGGTGAATTGATCGATGAATTGGAAGATGAAGGTGTTGGAAGCTACATCAAAGAATTTGTATCAGGCGGTCCAAAAAAATTATGCCTACAAGATGTGGTTCGGTTCTGAACACTGACGTGACGGTGTGTACAGTAAAAGGAATATCTTTAACGTATAACACAGCACAAACAATAAATTTTGATAAAATAACGAAAATGGTCCTAGAAGAAGATGAACCTGTCCCAATTACATCTAAACTTATAAACCGATCGACTGAACACAACGTACTCACAGTCAATACGACTAAACTCTACCGCCCAAACTCCACAAAGAGATGGTTTTCCTCTGATGGTTCATCACACCCGTATGGATTTAAAAAAATGCAGGTTAGATAATTTCACATAATAAAATTGAAAACTTGTAAACGAAGAATGATTTGCAATATTCTTTTATTCCTCATGTGTATCTTATTGTGTAACTGCTCTCTATGTTGCAAGTATAGCTTTTGTTTGTACCCAAGGAAACACTATTACAGTTGTATATTAAAGATGTAATACAAATAATTTTTTTTTTGAATAAACACCTACCAGAGGTTGTTATATTTTTTTACCTACACCCCACATCCTATCCTCGAGAATGTTGCAGGTGCCCTAAAGGTATGAATATTTCTCCAAAGGTATTTTGTAGGTATTGTTAAGCTATCAGTTATGTGACTCGTTTTTAACCCTATTATCGTTGGTTCGAATCTGTCCACCTATATATACAACCCCTACATGGTGAGTTGTTACCAAATAATAATAGTATTTATTGCCCAACAGAAAATATTCAATAACAAAACAATTTAGCTAAACTAAATTTTATATGTAGTACAAAAATGTATTAAATAAAAAATAGAAACATAATTCAACAAAGTAACTAAACAAGTGAATGATATCACACACATAAATCTGCTACTCATAATATATAAGACAGAAGGGCTACAATAAAAATATTGGAAATGGGTATTGGGACTTGACAAGGACACATTGGCGTATATTATAAGAGAAGAATTACAAGAAGAAAAAATAAGGGTAGATGCGGGAAGCAAGGGAAGGAAGAGGAAGAAATGGGAGATAGAACGAAATATAAAATATTACACGCATGTTGGAAAGAGTTAAAGGAAGGGAGAGTAAAATATGTACAAGTCAGTAAAAAAGAATATTATAAAGGAAACGGGTACGCGAAGGAAGAAGTAGAGGGATTAAGAGAATAGAGAGTGTGGGTAAAAAAAGAAGAAAGATGGGAAAAATTAAAAGAAACAAAATATAATGTAAATTATAGAAATATTAAAGGAGAAGGGATTCCAGAATATCTGAAAGGAGAAAGGGTAAATGGAAAGAAAAAATGATAGCGAGGTTTAGAAGCAGTAATGAAGAGTTGCGACATAAGTATTGGAGAAAAGAGGAAGAAAGGAATTGTAAATTATGCGAGGAAGGGATGGAGAATATGAGGCATATGATAAAATAGTGTAGGGAATTAAGGGAGGATGACAGAAGTGTAGAAGATATACTAGAGGAAAAGGGAAGGAGCGGAGTGGATGAAGGAAACTTGGAAAAGGAGAAAACAAATAGTGGAAGGTGGGACAAAAGGGAGAAGGTAGATAGTGCGAGGTAAAATATAAAAAGGTAAAAGTAAAAATGTAAATATTAGAGTAATTAGAAATTGTAGAAATAGAATACTTTTCAACATTAAAAAGTGAGCTATTCAAGATAAACATTTTCATGCTACTACGGGCATTAGATAAGTACAAACTGACATTCAAAATTAAATCTTTACATGGTTAATTAATCGCTAGGCGATCTGTTGACTGTGAGAAAGGTTGTGTAGTGACCACGACAGATATAGTTTGAATTTAAATATTCTGACTTCGTGTACATATTTTCTTCATTTCTACTTTCACTTCGAAGAAAACTATGTGTATATGTTTATCCGTCAGTGTTGAAACACAATTCCGGAAAACTATAAAACCAATAAAAACGAAAGGGTATCTAGAGACGAACACAACTATTGTTTTTTAAATGACACCCTGTATATTTTTTAGACTATCTGATTCCTCATTATTTTTTCTTTCTGCAAATATAAAATTATATGGGTATTATATCAGAAAATTTTGTTGTAAATCGCAAAAAACTCTTTGAAAGCGTACTAGACCACTATTTAAAAAACAAAATAGCTATTGCCTTGGAAAACGGAAACAACTGCTTTTATTATTAGTATTTATTAGAATAGTAAGAAATCTGGAAACGGATACATAAACAAAATACAAAATTCTACAAGTAATAAACACGTATTTTTTAACAACAAAGATGGTATGCAGGAAAATTATTTTATAAATCCTCTTCATTTTGTGGCGGATCTGCATAGACTAGTGTCTTAAGATAGCTCCATAAGAAATAGTCCAGAGGTGTAATATCAGGCGATCTTAGCGGCATTTCCACTGGTCCATGGGTGGCAATTAAACGCCATTAAAGGTTTCGTTTAGATATTCACTAACAATGTTACTAGTATGAGCTGGCGCTCCGTCCAACTGAAAGTACATACTTCGTCGCAATGCTAGTGGAAAATCTTCTAACATGGTCAAAAGCTCAGTATTTAAAAAATGAAGAAATCTTCTTGCAGTGAGAATTGCGTCATAAAAAAAAGGTCCTAATAATCTGTCTCCTATTAAACCGCATCAAACGTTAGTACCCCAAACGGTTTGATGGTTTGTATTTAATGTCCAATGTGGGTTTTCGTCCGACCAGAAACGATTATTTTGTTTGTTGATAAGACCATTATTGGTGAATTTTGCTTCGTCGGTCCACAAAATTCTGTCTAAAATGCCTCGGTCATGTTCCAGTTGTTCCACTAACCACGCAATAAATGTTAATCGGCGTTCGGGATCTGCTGGACGTAGGTGTTGCACTAAATTTGATTTATAGGGGTACAGCTTGTGTTTTTTTAATGTCCTCTGAACATATCCAAATGATGTTCCTACTTCCTGAGCTACATGCCTAGTAGACGAACGTAGATGTAGTCGAACATACGCTAAACTCTGCAATTCTCGTTCTTCGTTTATCGGGTTATTTCCCTGGGGTTCTCTATTTTGGATTTTTACCCCAGGAAATGCTCCATGTTGCCTTAATGAATTTTCAATTTTGTGTAAGTAAGTATGTGCAGGGTGATACCTGTCAGGAAATCTTTCTGCATAGAGTGCGACTGATCTTCGTGCGTTGCGATTACACTCGCCAAATATTAACATTAAATCGACCTTTTCACTATTATTCATTATGTAGTTGCCTAATAATTGCATACAATAACGTTGTAATTATAAATGCCGTCACAGCTTAAGTAATTACATATAAAAACTAATTTTGAAAGATGTGACACAATCTGATACAACTTCACAAAGCAGTTGTTTCCGTTTTCCATGGCAATAACTATTTTGTTTTTTAAATAGTGATCTTGTACTCCTTCAAACAGTTTTTTGCGATTTACAACAAAATTTTCTGATATAATACCCATAAAATTTTATATTTACAGAAAGAAAAAATAATGAGGAATCAGATAATCTAATAAATGTACAGGGTGTCATTTAAAAAACAATAGTTGTGTTCGTTTCCGGTTTAACCAGAAATGAAAAAAAAATATTTGATAGCCCTATTAAATGTAGCACATGGCCGTAAACAAAAAATAATTTAACTTTTTCTTTATATATCGTAAAATAAACAAGTTATTGAATGGTCCCTCTACTTTGGATCACACTGTATATATATATATATATATATATATATATATATATATATATATATATATATATATATATATATATATATATATATATATATATATATATATATATATATTAGTATCCCTTGAGCATAGAAGGATGGTTTCAGTTCCTTCTTTGTATTATTGTTATTACAACCGCTATTGTGCTGCTGAATTATATTCTTTGACACCAGCTCGGGCTACCTTTGCGAGAAACACTCGGTTCGCTCATTCACATCATCAGTATGCAGTACAAATCGCCACTTGTCGTACCAAACGGGCGCAATCCACATTTTTCTACACGGCTTCTAAACTCTGGAATGATCTCCCTGGTTCCTGTTTTCCTTTCACTTATGATATGAGAAAATTTACTATCCATCCTCCTAAGTGTTCATGAGTGCGATAGGCCTAATTTAGCCTGTTCAGGTCCACAATCATAAATATATATATATATATATATATATATATATATATATATGTTTTTGCAAGAGAAACACTACGATGGAACGTAGATTATATGTTAACTTATTTAAACTTTCAAATGAAATCAGCTTGCTTTGTTTCCAGGACAATCAATTCACTAAACTATTATTAATATAACTCTGAAGCAATCAGGTGACTAGGTCGTAACGTTGAGTTGTTTAAGACGCTTTTCTTTAGGAAATAATTTTTTGTAAATCGTTCATTTAAAGTTCTTGACGAACCTTCAAACTCCAGATATATTGATTGAATATGTTAAATAATAAAATGTTTATATTAACATAATTTAAGTTTGTGCTTGCGATATAATTTAAGCGTTTCATCATCAGCATTGATAAGTGATCGTTTTTGGCTTTACCTTTTATTTTACTTATTTACTTGTACAGATTTTTGATGTTATATTATCATTACACATGGGTTTAACCGCCCTAAATACAGTAATTTCGTAAAGTTTCGGAGCTTTAGTGGAGCCCTACGAGATATTATGGGACCCTATTCACATTTCACATTCACATTTTCGAATTTTAAGTTTTCCCGCCATAACAGACAAGCGGCCCCTGAGAGGGGTTCAGACCCGATGACAAGCTCCGGAGCCGCCATTATTAGAATACTATTTTACACTTCAAGTTTTCCAATAATAACAACTAGGGAATCTACATCTACTTTTAAAATGCACCACTAGGTGGAGCTATGATCAACTTTATTAGAGGGAACTTCCATTAGTTTTAAAAATACTCCACCAGATGGCGCATGTGTGCTTGTCGGTGTGGGTGTGTGTGCTTGTGTACGTGTGCGCGCGTGTGTCGAATTAAAACCCACAAAAACAAGGTTAGGGAGCATTATAACTGTTCGGTGTATTGCAACTTGACAACTCAACTTGTTGCCATATATCAACGAATTAAGTAAGAATAATTACAAATATTTAACTTTTAGGTACATACATTATGTATATCAAAGTAAATTAAAGTGACAAACAAATTTATAGAATATGAAAAGGCACAAAAAAAGCCTGGTATAATAATCAAGTGCATGTATTTGAAAACTTGCTGTTGAACTTTATTCACCTCTAACAGATGAAGGCTAACGATGCAAAATGTCAAAATAAAAAAATCAACATTTGACCAACTTTAACAATATTATAATGTCAGTTTAAAGTTGTGAGACACTTTTATTTGAAAGTGCTAAAAGCATTCAGAACTAAAACCTTAACATACCAATTAAAGATCTAGTAAAATAATAATAAAACTAGCAAAGATTTAATTTTCCGTTGTAATTGTTATGATAGATTGAAAACGGTAAGTATAAATTTAATCTATTTTTAATGTTAAGTATGTCAAATGCTTACATGCTTACAATGCTATAATGACTGAACATATTTAATTGGTATAGCATTTACTCGAGGTCTAGGAAAAGCACAACAAATCACCTTAACATAATGAAAATTCAAATTACTATTAATTATTACGGCTTGTATCTTGATAGCTCAGGTGGTTAGAGCGGTTCTCTAGCAAAGCACTTGTAGTTTCAAATCCTACTCGAGGTAAACTTTTTATTTATGTATTTAATAAAATTAATAATAATTTTTAATTACATATTTACTTTGTAACTTATTCGTTCATAACACAAACTTATAATAA